>PVJO010010497.1:0-64019 GCA_004026905.1 Hystrix cristata
CAAACCTCCCAAATTTAAAACCCTATCCAAAAATGGGCATCTGAAATGAATAAACATTTCTCAGATGAAGAAATAAAAATGGCAAATAAATATATGAAAAAATGTTCAACATCATTGGTCATTCGAGAGATGCAGATCAAAACAACACTAAGATACCATCTCACTCCAAAAAGAATAGCTATTATCAAGAAATCAACCAATAACAAGTGCTGCCAGGGCTGCGGGAAAAAGGAACCCTCCTGCACTGTTGGTGGGAATGTAGACTGATCCAACCACTGTGGAAATCATTGCGGAGATTCCTCAGAAAACTACAACTAGAGGTTCCATTTGACCCGGCTATTCCTCTGCTGGGTATCTTCCCAGAAGAATTAAAATCATCATATCACAGTGATATATGCACAACCATGTTCATAGCAGCACAAAATGCATAACTTTTGAGTAGATCATTGTTGTGGTTTGTGTCTAGATGTCCCCCCAAAGCCTCATGTGGTAAGAGATAGCTGGATCTAGAATGTGTGATTACTAAATTGATCCATTGATCGGTTTGGCATGGTTCTGCTGGGATCAAGGATGTGAGACTGAGATTGGGGGTGGGAGTGCAGGCCGCCCTGGGGGCAGGTAGCCTAGATAAAAGATACAGGAAGAAGCTAACTAGCTGCTTGGTTGCATTGCTTATTTGCATACATTCCTTGCATTTCCTCACTTTACTTTTCGGCCCGCCCTGCCTCGGACCCAGCGGACTATAGACTGAAACCTCTGCAGACTGTAAGCTAATAAATCTTTCTTCCCCTAACTTTGGGTGTCGAGTATTCTGTCCCAACAACGAGAGAAAAGTAACTAAAACAATCATTTATTTTCTTTTTTATTTAGGAATTTAGAAAAATAACCCCACATGTTGACTAATGATCAAATCTTTGGTCCTATTTTAAAAGCTCTTCAAAATTGGGAGAAAAAATTAACAAAGCTTAAACTCAGAAGGTCAACTACAAAAGTAGCCTTTAAAATACATGTGTAGGACACTGTCCAATACACGGAATCAAAACAACTGTGCAGCCACCTGTGTAAAATCGACGTGGGAGTCCCACCTCACACTGTATCCCAAGATGAATTCAAATGGCTGGCAGATATAAGTGTAAAACAGGGCAACTTTGAAAGCACTAGATGAAAACACCCTTCTGTTGGCTAAAGTCTTTTACAAGATATTTACCAGGTAGAAGCATGGAACTGTGACACTTCTGAGTCAGCTTCAAAGCCAAGAGTTAGGTGAACTACTTGCGCAAGCAGTGAAGAAAATCCACAGGAGTCAATGATTAGCCAAGTCTACCCTAGATGAGCCAAGCATTTCTCCTTACAGCAAGAGCTCCTTTTTGTCTCAAAAACACAGACTCTTTTAATACACCTTGCATTACTTTGCTAGGCTGCCATATAAAATATCTAAAACAGTCTGGATTTAAAAAAACAGAAATGAATTGTCTCACAATTCTGGAGGCTGGAAGTCCCAAATCAGGGTTCTGGCAGGGCCGCCCTCTCTGAAGGTTCTGGGATGGAGTATTCTTGCATCTCCTGGGTTCTGATATTTACTGGCAAACCGCAGTGCTCCCTGGCTGGTAGACATATCATTCCAGTCCCATAACCGTCTACTCCCAGGGTCCCTTCAGATCATCTTCCTCTTCTACATGTGTCCAGCTCTGTGTCCAGATTTTCTCTTTAACAAGGACACCAGTCATGGTGAGCCAGAGGCCAGGAAAATTAACTCATTTGGTTATTGATTACCTCTATAAAGACTCTATTTCCAAATAAGGTCACATTTTGGGGCCCTAGGGGTGAAGACTTCAACATATGTATCTTTTTAAGAAAACACAGTTCAACCCATAACATCCCTCAACAGTAACGTATCTGTTAGCACATGAGCAGTTAATGAAAGCTGACACTCTCCCTGCCCATGTCCCCTGGAAGTGGCAAAGGCCAAAGCCAACAGTCCCCATAATGTGGCCTGGGGACAGCCAGCACCAAGGCACATAGTGCTTGAAATTAACACGCAGACTCTGGGACCTACGTAGACACATGAAAAACAGGTCCTTGAGGACATGTTGCAAGGAAGCCTGGATGAACAGAACACATCTGTCAAATAATTTTAAGATGGGAAAAGAACAGGGCTTCAAAGTTGTATGTGCAAGAAAAATCAAACAAGTAGCTGCTTTCTTTGCGTTTTCCCAGAGCTTTTGCAGGAGCAGTGGGAGGCTGGGTAGGGCTGAGTGCTAGAGAGGAAGCGCGCGTGCCCTGTTCCTGCGGGGGTGATTCTGGCCTGCTTCTGAGGCTCTGACTGTGCAGTGGTTGCAAAATCTAAATGGCAAATCTTGCTTTAAGCACACACATCTGTCATGTCCTAGGTTGGCACCCACACATCTATGTCATGTTCCACATTGCTGTCCCATGTCAGAGATTGCTTTTGAGGCTTTAAGCAGGGAGCCAGAGAGAGTCCACCGGTCTGATTATAGCCGGGAAACAGAGTACAGACAACCCTGCCAGGTCCTTGGAATCTCCCAGAATAGCATATGTTCCTTGAGGATGCTTCCAAGTTCCAGATGGAGGTATTGTGCCCTCTCTCTGCCCTCTTGTCCTTATTCACTTAAGATTTCAGTGACACTAAGTAAAAATGACCTGCCGGCAGTCAATAGAAGCCTGTTAAATGTCCTAGAGTCTGAATCTGCACCCTCCTTTGCACACCTCTCTGCCCCTTATGAAAGAAAGGTCGGAAATGGAGTCTCACTACGGCAGCTGCCAGCCTGAGGGCAGAACGGCAGGTGGGCTCTGCAGAGAGGTGAGAGGGAACAGCAGAGCCTTAGCGAACACTTCTAATCGAGGGGAAAATTGAGTTTTGACAGGTCGGGTTTCTTAACGTTAGGAGGCTCAAAGGTCCTTTTTCCTTTGTTCTTTATTCCTTCAAATCTTTCCTGAGGACAGTTCACTGGTAATTTGAGTGATGTGGACGACTATTAGCGTCACCAGACTCCTGGGCAATCCAGGAGCAGAGGCAGCCCCGAGCCCCAAGTTGCTCAGAAAAACTGCTGAAACCTTGAGTTTGGGGCTGGCAGAAGGCACATCCCGAAAGGTGAATCCTCTCGCCCGAGGCCAAAACTGAGGCAGGAGCGAATGCACAGTAAAATGGCAGGCCGCCAGCAGGAACTAGAGAAGGACCGGCAGGAAAGGGAGGGGACAAACATCCCAAATTTGCCACTGAAAGAATGAGGAAGTGGTTCAGGCAAGCTGTTTCCTGTGGGACCATGCTCCACAGCCACTTGGCCTTTACTCCCCCTCGGGCTATGCCTCCAGCGCACCCTTCCAGAGCTGTACCGCATTCGAGTGACAGCCGGCAATACCACGCTGGTGAAAAAACCATGTGTGTTTCATGAACACTAAAACTAAGAAGCCGCTACTCAATGATGTAGCCGAATGGGATGCTGATTTTAAAAATGTAACAACTCTGTCATCATATTTTTTCCCTTTTGGACCTATAGCTGAATAATGTTACATTTATGAGCTAGTTTCTTTACCTGCAGAATAATAGAAGATTAAGATTTAATGATATAGTTCCTTTAACAGTAAATCATCATGGATAGACTATAAAATGTCTGTCAGAGATTAGAAAATTCAGAGCAGACAATAAAGCTACCTCTATAGTCAGACAATGTGGCGTGTGCTATTTAAAAAGGCATCCCTTGCCGGAGCACAATAGGTGGATTTTATCATTCTTGTTGATACTATAGCTTTTAAATTAGAAAGGAAAAAATTAATTTGTTGAAGTCATCTTCAGCTAGATCTAACATAAATTCTTTGTAGATTGGAACTTGACCATCACACTTTACACTGTATTTTATTCCACAGCTCTTCACTTCCTCATTTGTAGTAAAGAGAGATATCAAGTCAAAAAAATACACCCAGATGTTAAGACAAGAAAACTTCAATTTGTTATCAACAACACCCAAAATTTCTGACAATATTGCCTTAGGAAAAAAAATTTCTAGGACTCTGAAATAACCCAAAATATTGATTATACTTACTAAAATTCATCATTCACAATGAAGTCAAATCACAATTTCTTTACATTAATAGCCATTCTGAGGACAAGCCAAATATCCCACGTAGGTTTTTGTATCACAGAGCTGATACAGAGCTGATTCCAGGTTCCAGAAATCTTTTTGTTAAAAAAAAAAATTTTTGGCTATTCTTATTAATGACATTTCTATTTCTACTTTTGAAAAATTACTATTACTGTTATCTTTGAATTACTAGCACATAAATAGAATATCTATATGCAATTTTCAGTGAGAGTTTTCTTATGACAGATGGTATTTGCATATAAAAGCTTTTCGAAAGGTAATTAAAAGCTTGACAGTCTCTTCAGAGTTCTTCCAGATCTTTTTCTTTCCTCACTTTTCGTCCTTTTTGAATCAACAAGTATTTCATTCTGCTTGATCTGACAAGTAGGCTTTGACTTACAACAGCTGTATTATGGCGGTGGTACCCACAAACAAACACATGCGCACAGACATGCATGCACACACACTCACTCACAGAGCCGTGAGCCACTTAACAACATGAATACGTTCTGAGAAATGTCTTTAGGCGATTTTCTCATTCTGTGAACACCACCCACATGCGCGAATTAAGACAGCTCCCCTGGCGCGAGGTGACACGACCTTATAGAACCATCACATATGCACTCTGTTGCCAACAAAAACATCATCATGAGGTACACAACTACACATAATCTCATTTTTACCTTTATAATTCTTTCTTTTAATGATGAACTAACAAAAAATTGTTTGGTCCAAGGATTTTGCACTCATTCAAGTCTTCTGAATTAACAATTACAGAGTAGTTTTCCTACATAGCTCATTACCGTAAGTTTGTCTAATTCTGAATTTAATGTGTCTAAACATGGACATAGTATTTTTCTTCCCTTGATTTATCTCTCCGTTTTATTTCTAAATTCAGACGGTTATTGCCATGTACTCTCCACTGACTAGTAATATATTTGAACTTAATTCCCATCACTTGAAATTCTCTTTAAATTTTTATATTTATAAAAATGCCATGATAAAAATCTACTGATAAGTACGAAAAATTTATACCTGAGTTTGGCAGTGCTTCAGAATTAATACTGCCAAAATTTCATAAAGAAAAATATATGTTTATAGAACAATAAAACTTAACCATAACCAAGAGTTGGCTGTAAGGAATTTGGCCATGAGTTTTTTGTAGATCTATTTTTTTTCTTCTCCCAAAGATAAAAACAAGGTAATAACAAATATAACAATAAAGGAAAAACCTATTACCCCATAATATCCAGATCCCAATTTAAGCATAATGTGTCTACTTTACATAAGAATGCTAAAATACGTAGGTGCTCAGTAAGACTCTGAATTCTGAAGATGACCAGGAGTTTTGGATGGTCAGTTGGGCTGACACTGAAAAGCCACCATCTTCCCATTAATCTCCATATTTCCATGTGATCCAAACTCCACCACCTAACTCACCTGAGTGGGCACCCTCTAAAATGTCTGGGTCACAGGACTGCAAATGACCACATGTTTATAGATGGATATACGCAAAGATCTGGGAGATTCTCTAAGCCGGACGTATGTTTGCCCAGCCTATAACATATCAGTGACCCTGGAAATGCAAGTGTAAAACTCCTTATTTTTCAACTTTATAAGGAAACAACCCACACTTTGTCTCCTGAAAGAAACCACATGGAAAAAAAAACTATTTAAATCCACTACTCCTTTGATAAATAAGTCCACAAAAGAGATCTAACCACCTCCTGCCTTGGTCCAAGCTCTTGGTTCTGCATACTGGCTATTTTGTCATGGAGGAGTCTTGTTTCCATAAGAACTAGAGTTTTTCTCCCTGAACAAGAGCAACAGTCAAATTTTACAGAAAGACCACTTCAAAGAGAATTAACACAGAGACCAAAGTATCACTTCAACCACTGATCTTTCCATAATCCTCCCTCAGGACTGATGCCTTCATTTATTTCTATTGTATTTTTCTTTCTCTTCAAATACTATTTCAAACTCCACAGGATAAATAATTGGCATTCAGCAAGTGAATCTGTTATTGGCTCTTTATAAAGATCTTTAAAGAAAAGACCTTTTAAGGAAAACTGTTTATTAATAACTGGTGCACGTTAAACAATAGCCTTCAATATCAAAAATTTTGTAGCAAGCACTTCTGATGTTGTACATGTACAATACGTAACATACATGTCATGTAGTGTCTACTCCAAATCTTTTTGGCAAATAAAATGGGTTAAAAATAAGCTATGTCAAGTTAAAGATTTTAGTATTCTAGATTTTGACTTTAAAATATTATTTCTTAAATCCCAGGAAACTTATAATATACTGATACTAAAAGTTAATAAATCTTGGCATTACATTGAAATTAATTAGATACCCATGTACTGTTTCTTTTTCCCCCAGTACTTCTCCCATGACATCACAAGTTCTTCAAAGTGATTGACTCTTAAAATTCAAGTTCTTACCTGGCACCCTCTTTGCCCAGTTGATCATGTGAACCAGCTCCCTGTCTGCCAGGTTGGTCAACAAGCCCATCATTGAAGCTTCACTGAAGGGTTTGGTAGGATCGTACTCAGAATAGATTAAGGGGGGCTCAGCATCCAACAAGGCACTGACCATCTGATCTGCCGTCAAGGACAAGGCTGGGCTGTTCTTCTTAGTGTGCTTAATTACAAGAGGGCTTGGCCAAAGGCTAGAAGCTCTCATGTCTCCCGAGGGCCCCACCTCATTCCTCCTCTCCTCGTCATCTCTCTGTCGCTTGTATTTCAACACTCTCCCTCCTCTTCGGTCTTTCCGTATTCCTGAAAATGCAGGGGAAAAAAAATGAGTCTATTTTTTTCAAGTAAACTTTCATCCAAAGATTAAACATAAAGCTAATCACTACTTTTTATTAAAATGGATGTTTAGGGACACAGGCAAGCTAATGAGCATTCAATAACTGGCTCTCCAAGAAATAAAGAAAAAGGCATCGATTTGCAGAATTTTCCATTTTTCATGATATAAATGCTGCCACCATAAGAAATTCCAGATCACTTGTCTGACAGCAAGAAGCTTATGACTCTTGGACCTACACGGCAGTAAGTTTTCATGAGTCAGAACAAATTGGCTCCAACAAACCTGAAACCAGAAGTGTGTGTGTGTGTGTGTGTGTGTGTGTGTGTGTGTGTGTGTGTGTGTCTGGTGTGTGTTACAGGCACTATAAAAAGAACAGAACTATAGTATTACTGAACTGTGATTTAACATCAAAGATTGTTTCTGCCATGAATTTTCTTTCAATAGCAAATTAAAAGGGTATTTTTAATAACGGAGAAGTGGAACAAAACAGTGGAATAAGACCTGCAGATAGGGAATCCCAACAGAAACATCAGTTTGAACAATTATCCATGCCTCAGAGAATTTTTAAGAGCTAAAGAAACCACAAAAGATCACAGTGCCTGGTTTTATCACAATAATAAGAAAAGATACATTGAAGGAGGTAGGAAGGCAAGAGTTAGCTGCGCTACCCCTCCTTCAACTCCGAGCAGTGCAGTATGCAGACAGATACCTCCCACTTGAGCGAGGGATAGGGAACTAAGTGCAGGTCTTTGACCTGAATCCCAAAACCACTCCCACCCCAGTGAAACCAGTACTTGGCAGAGTACTACAGCACCCACCTCCAGGCCAATGGCCTCAGACAAACCCCGTAGGTCTAAGTCTGCCCCAGGAAGACAGACGTGTATTTCAGCCCACATCACTTTCAGTCAGCTGCAGTGGTCATGGGCCATAAAGAGACAACAGCAGGCAAGCCACAGCAACATGGGTATTGGTCTCGGCTGTGTACTACACAGGTCTCAGTGGGTTGTGGGATCCTAGTGTGAGCTAGCATTGAGCCAGCCATGGTGGCCACAGGACTGCCAACCCCATCCCTTCTACAACGCCATGCAGTACAACATGGACAGTTATTGTCCAATGGGGAAAGAAGTGGGAGATAGGTGCAAGTCATTACTGGACCCTCCACCGTAAGGCCCAGTGCCAGGCAGAAACCCATGATATCAAAACACAATGTCAGTAGTAAGATCTCACTTGATGATACTTACCCTAAAAGCACACAGATTAAATTCTCCAGTTAAGTGATAGAGTGACTGAATGGATTAAAATACAGACTGAACTATACACTACTTATGGGAAACCCACTTCAGTTCTAATGACATGCACAGATTGAAAATAAAGGGATAAGTTCCTCTATTTGAAAATAAAGGGATGGGAAAAGATATTCTATACAAATGGTATCCAAGAGAGAGCAGACATAGACATACTTGTACCCCATAAAACAGACTTAAAGACAAGAGCTGTAAGTAGAGACAAAGAAGGTGACTGTACAAGCATGAAGGAAAGAATCAATTTACCAAAAGCAAATAACAATTCTTAATTTATGTGTATCCAATATATGAAGCAAATAGTAATAGACCTAAAGAGAGACACAGACTCCAAGGCAGTAAGAGTAGGGTACTTGAATACCTCACTTTCAGCAGTAGACAGAATACCAACAAAGAAACAACAAAGTTAAATTGCACCATAGACCAAATGAACCTAAGAGACATCTATAGGACATTCCATCCAACAGCTGTAGAATACACATTCTTCTGAATTGGCGATTTAGTTCAGTGGTTAGAGTGCTTGCCTTGCAAGCACAAGGCCCTGAGTTCAATCCCCAGCACCAAAAAAAAAAAAAAAAAAAAAAAGTACACATTCTTCTGAGCAGAATGAGAAACATGCTTTAGGATAGACCATATAGTAGGTCACCAAAATGTGACCTTTTGACCGCAATGTAATAAAACTAGAAATCAATAACAAGAGAACCTTTGGAAACTCTAGTAATACATGAAAATTAAACAACATACTCCTGAACAACCAATGAAAAAATTATGAGGGAAATACGAAATTTTGAAACTAGCATTTCCAAATGATAGTGGAAACAATGCACCAAAACCTAGCGGACACAGAAAAAGCTACACTAAAAGGAAAGTTGATTGATCTGCATATGTTGAACCATTCTCGCATTCCTGGGATGAATCCCACGTGTTCACGAGCAATCCTTTTAATGTGCTGTTGAATCTGGTTTGCTAATATTTCATTGAGAATTTGTGCATGTAGGTTTACTGGAAATATTGGCCTATAGCTTTGTCCTGTATCAAAAAAGCAGAAAGCTCTCAAATAAATGCCTTATAGTTGTACCTCAAGGAGCTAAAGGCTATGAACAAAGCAAACCAAAAATTGGTAGAAGAAAAGAAATAATAAAGAGCAAAACAACAATAAATGAAATAGATTATAAAACTCAACAAAACTCACCTCAGTAGAAAACAAAACTCAACAAAATGAAGAGCTAATATTTTTGAAAACAAACAAAAATAAACTTTCATATAGACTAAGAAAAAAAAACACTCACATAAAATCAGAGGCAAAAAACGAGGTATCAACTCACACCATAGAAATGAAAAGGATCATGACAGACTACTTTTGACAACTATATGCCAACAAATGTGATAAACTAGAAAAAATGAACAAATTCCTGGACATGTATACCTTACCAAGATGGAATCACAAAATGTAGAAAATCTGAACAAACTAATGTTGACTAAGAAGACTGAATCAGTAATAAAAAGTCTTCCATCAAAGAAAAACTCAGAATCATATTGCTTCACTGGTGAACTCTACCAAACATTTAAAGAACTAATAACAATTATTTTCAAGTTATTCAAAAAATTAAAGAGTGAAGAAGACTGACAAAATCTTTTTTTATGAGGCCAGCATTATCCAAAAACAAAACCAGATAAGGACACACAAAAAAGCTACAGACTAACATCTTCAATGAATATGCATGCAAAAATGTTCAAAAAATACTAGTAAACCAAATCCAACAAAATATTGAAAATGTCACTCACCATGACTAAGTGAGATTCATCCCAGGGTGTGAGAACGGCTCTCCATATGCAAATTAATAAATATGATACATCAACAGAATGAAGGACAAATATCTTTCTGATTAGCTCAATAGATGTAGACAAAGGACTTGATAAAATTCAATAATCTTACATGACAAAAACTTGAACAAATTAGGTAAAAAGTACACACCTCAATATTGGAAAGATCGCATACCAGTGTAAGCCCAGAGCTTATATAATATGGAAAAGCTGAAAACTTTCTAAGTTCCCAAACAAGGCAAGAACGCCTACCCACTTTCATCACTTTTAGTCAACCTAGTACTAGAAATCTTAACCACAGCAATGAGGCAAGACAATTAAAATAATGCCACCCACACTGAAAAAGAGGAGGTCGAACTGTCACCATTTGCAGATGTTATCTCTTTTACAGATTATAAAACCACAAAGACGCCACCAAAAGCCTTTTAGAATAAACAAACTTAGCGAGTTCACAGGATGCACAATCAACGTGTGAAAATCAGTAGCACTTCCTTAGATCAGTAATTAACTACCTTAAAAAGAAGTCAGGAAAGCAATCCTACGTACAACAGCTACAAAAATAAACGAAATACTCAGAAATAAGTATTAACCAAAGAAGTGAAAGAGTCTCCCATGAAAACTACAAAACACTGATGAAAGAAATTGGACACGCACAAAAAATAGAAAGATATCTATTTTTCGTTCCTCAGAGGTTCCTCAAATGCAATGTTGTAAAGCATCCATATCATCTAAAGTGGTCTACAGATTTAATGCAATTCCTGTCAGAATACAAAGGATATTACTCACAAAAACAGAAAAAGCACTACAATTTGCATGAGTCCATACAAAACTTGAGAGAGAAAGAGAGAGAGAGAGTCATAGGGAAAGACAGAGACAGAAAGAGAAGAAACATTACAATATTTGACTTCAAAATACACTACAAAACTATAGTAATGAAAAACAGCATGATACGGGCATAAATACAGACATATCAATGGAAAAGAACGGACAGCTTAGAAATTACCTTACACGTCTACAATCAACTGATCTTCACTGAAGGTGCTAAGAACATATACTGGGGAAAGAACAGTGTCTTCAGTAAATTCTGTGGGAAAATTAGACATCCATATAGAGAAGAATGACCCCAACATCTCACCATACAAGAACGAACTCAAAATGGACTAAGAATTTAAATGTAAGGCATGAAACTATGAAACTACTAAAGGAAACATAGGAGAAACATATCAGGACATTAGAATGGGCAAAGATTTTCTGGATAAGCTCCCAAAATCATAGGCAACTAAAACATTAGACGACTGATATTACATCAGACTAAAAAGCTTCTGCAAAGCAAAAGAAACAATCAAGCAAATGAAGGGACTGAACGTATGAAAGCAGAAAATAATTACAAATTCTATATACAGCTATGAGGTTAATAGTCAGAATATTTAAGAAACTCAACTCAATAGCCAAACTGTCATCCTAATCATCATCATCATTCGATTTTAAAATGAGCAATGCACCTAAATACAGGAAGACATTACTCAAAAGAAGACATGCAATAACCAACAGGTATTTGAGAAAAATGCTCAACACCAGTAACCATCAGAGAAATGCAAGTCAAAATCACAATAAAATATTAACCTCCTAGTGGGTATTATCAAAAGACAAAGATAACAAATGTTAGTGAAGGTGTGGAAAAAAGAACCCTTCCACACTTTTGGATTGTAAATTGGTGCAATCATTATGCAAAAGAGTGCAGAGGTTCCTCAAAAACTTAAAAATAAATAGAACTACTCTATGATCCAGCAATCCCACTACTAGTTATATGCTCAAAGGAAATGAAATCAGTGCATCAAGAGGACATCAGTACTCCTTGGCTGCCCGCTGGAGCACTATTCACAATAGCCAAGAAATGGAATCAATCTAAGTGTCCATCGGGATAGAGAAAATGGGATACATATACTCAATGGAGTAGTATTTAGCCACAAAAATAATAAAATCTTGTCATTTGCAACTACATGGACGGAAATGGAAGACATTGTGTTACATGAAATAAGCCAGGCACAGAAATTCAAGTACCACACGACATCACTCATACATGGAATCTTAAAATGTTGATCTCACAGAAGTTGAGAATAGAATGCCTGACCCAAGAGGATGAGGAGAGTAGAAGGGAGAGAAGATGAGAAAGACTAGTCAAGTGTTCCAGTTACACAGGAGAAATGAACTCTTGTGTTCTGTTGCACAGTATAGTAACAACAGATAATGATAATGTGCAGTATAAATCTGAAAAAAGCTAGAAGAATTTTGAATATTTTCACCACAAAGAAATGGTATTATGATTTGAGTATTATACAATGAATATACATACTGAAATACCACACAATACCCATTAAATGTTCATAATTTTTATATCAATTGAATACTTTAATCTTTAAGGATTATATTTAAAAGGCATTCTTAAAAGTATTTAGTAAATATTCATATTACCCAAGTAGACTTCTTAATAGAGCACACTAAAGAATAGCAACTTGCCCAAAATGTATGTTTGTAATGAAGTGACTGCTAATAAGGACAATGTCATCAAAAAAAGGAAATAATGAGTTGGATCACTGGAAGTTTCAAGGGTGGACTATATAAAGACTAAACAGGAATTTTGAATCAAAGTATGAAATTTCCCTTCTCGGAGGAATATAGAAGTAGACTACTCAGATAGTTTAGTCATAGTACCAAAGCAATGAGCACCTGTTTGAATCTTACAATTACAGGATTAAGGTTATTGAATACGTGACAAAAATGTCCACAGGTTTGAGATGTGGAACAATAAAATACTACTGGAGAGATGAAGAGAGCTGACTATTTTTAAAATTATCAGTCAAATAGGAAAAGGTAGATTCAATGAATATTAGCTGATATTTTTTCTAATTCACTCAAAATGTACACTATTTTCAAATGCCAAAGTCCCTACAAAATGTACAAACAAAACAAAAATAGAAAAGTGTGTATGTTGTTTGGCTAATTGCATGTGACAGGATCCCAGGGTATGTATGGTTCAATTAAGAAAAAAATTAGTATTTTACTTTTAAGTAGTATGTAATTGTACAAATTACTACTGATAATATTGCACAAATATTTTTATAGCAGTTTAAAAAATCTAACTAGAATTTGGTGGAAGAAGAAGAAAAATGATCTAACTTCTATTTCTACTTCACGCTAGGTAAAGTGAAAACTGAAGACCAGAGGCAATGACTGCTAGCAGCCTCTCAGTACAAACGGCTAGTTCTTAGGTACAAATGGCGGGGCCATCAGACTGGCACGGATGATAAAAATCCAATGATAAAACCAAAAACTCACTTCCTGATCCTTTCCAAGACATTTTCCAGAATCATTTGCAGAGAAACAAGATAAACTCACCCTCTTTTGTCTACCTTGTTTAAAATATCCAGGGAAAGACCCAAAAGACTAAATTACCAGTTCTTAAGTGGAGGCAAAACTTTAAAAATACTCATTTACATTATTAAACAAGCAGCAAATATTGAATGAGCAGCTTCTTGAGAGTCAAGAAGTACATTTGTTGTAAACACCATCTTGCTTGTAGCATTAAATAAACAAAACAAGATGCCTCATACAGTCATTTGGTACGTTAAAATACCACTTTCAGAACACTTGCGCTTACAGGCTGCATACAGTAGTGTACTTTCATTATTAGCTTTCGAGTTGTATCAGTGATCAGAATTTTTTCTGCCTGGGGTAAGGCAACTCTATCTTCATCACATTAACATAAAGATTTAGAGAGGCCAAATATAGAATCTCTACTTAGTAACATTTACTGTGGATTTAAGTGATTCTTTTCCACCCTTGAAGGTGTTCATTTAAGGGAATTTAGTAAGCCAGTCACACTGGAAATGGGAATAAGAATGAAAGGGAGACGACCAACGCCAGGGTGCTGTCAAGGGAAGGTGGCCCTGAGGAGTCTCTGCAATGGAAGCCTGGATTTCAGAGGTCAACCGAGAGACCCTGCAGGGGCTGAGTGCTGAGAGTGGAAAGGTGCCAAAGACATGTCAACTGCTTAAACAATAGACATCCTGGCCCTAAAATAAAAATAACTGTCCTAATGAGTCAAGTGCCTGAGTAATTTTGAAAGACTACTTCTAATTATTTTAGAGTTTAATTAATCATTCTTGCACAGTCATTAAATTCTTCAGTGTGGCCACCAAATCTCAGGAAAAGTTAGCATACAATACTACCTGAACATTCATTAATGACAGAATGCACTGGATTATTTTTTACTAATGCATTCTATTTTTTTTAATGTTCTTTTATTGAAATTATCTTTTTGCCTCCTAATAACCTACACCTGTACCAAAAAAGTAATATAATACCAGTAAAGTTATTTTTCCAGTTTCCTACAACTACTTCATTATTTACTAAGTAGTTCTAACATTTGCATAATCACTTTTCTTTTGTTTCTCAATAATTTCACATGACTCATGAGGTATTAAAAAGCCAGGCAAAGATGTACACTAAAAGCTTTTCAAATCCAACATGTTGCAGAAAACGGAAGGGCTGAGAAATAAAAAACAAAAAAAAGATGAGAACTAATAAAATTTCTCCATAAAGATTCTCTTGGGGCTGGGGATTTAGCTCAGTGATTAGAGTGCTTGCCTTGCAAGCACAAGGCCCTGAGTTCGATCCCCAGCACCACAAAAAAAAAAAAAAAAAAAAGATTCTCTTGCATAAGTTCTAATGCTCTCCTTTCAAATACTAAGAATGAATCCTATAAGGGTAAGAAAGAAGCTTAAATTAACTATTACACACAAGGTCATCTCAAGGGCAGCATAGGATTTGAAGCAAGTTATATCCAACTGCAAAGCCTATGTACCACATTACAGTATTGGTGTGATGCCTCAATAAAAAAGCATTAAATTATGCTATACTTATTACATAACTTAAGTATAGCATAATTTAATGCTCTAAAGTCAAGGACCTGTGAATTAACCACGTCATTTAAAGCTTGTTAACATTCTTTCTTTTCTTCCTTTCACATCCAAAGAATCACCACAAGCTAACAAGAATTTCCTCACATAATCTTGCTTTACGCCCTTCCTTTCTATTCATTGCTACTATCTGCTACAGTTAGATAAATGTCCTCCAAAGGCCCATGTATTGAAGGTTTGGTCGCCTGTGGTGCTACTGGAAAGAGGTAGAACTTCCAAGAAGAGGTACTAGTGGGAGGAAGTGAGGTCACTGGGCAGAACTTCTCAGAAGTAGGACCTAGTGGGAGGAACTGAGGTCACTGGGCAGAACCTCAAAGAAGTAGGGCAAGTAGGGCCTACTGGGGGGAAGTTAGGTCACTGGATGGAACCTTTAAGAGGTAGGACCCACTGGAGGAAGTTAGGTCACTGGGGGAATGTCCTTGAAGGGGATATTGGAGGCTTGGTCACTTCTTATCTCTCTCTTTGCTTCCTACTTGCTAAAAGATGAATAGTTCCGTTTGCTATGAGCTTCTATCATGATGAACTGCCGCAACAGAGGCCCAAAGAAACAGGGCCAACCATCTGTGGGTTGAAACTTCTAAAACCATGAGCCAAAATAAACTTTCCCTCCCTTTAAATTGATTAGCTCAGGTATTTTATTACCATACCAGAAAACTGACTAGAACATCATCCCAGTTCAACTGTTCACACCTTCTTGCCTGTCGCCTTGCTGGCTTTCATTCTCCCTTCTAATCCAGCTAATTGGTGACTGGTTAATCTCCAATGCACACCCATTCATCCACTCACTGTCTGTCTAAATCCATGAGTGCCTTGGTTGTCAGCAGGAGACGTTTAACTGAGTCTGAAGACTGGGCAGTTCCATGGGGAATATCAGGGGGTTTCCTTTTGTCTAAACACACACATATCAGCTACATTACATATTATTTTTACTTTAAAAAGACACTGCACTACTGAGTAAAACAAAAATCTAAAATTCATAGATTTCCAAAAATACTCCAAAGTACCTTTCAAATCCTCTCCACAAATCTTTTGTTTTTGTAAAACAAGATTAGGCTTGGATCTCTTTTTATAATACATACCAATGCCACCATCTTGTTCTCTTTCTATGTCTTTTCTTCGTTCAGCCTCGAAAATTTAAAGTCCCACCTCATCCAGCATCAATCTTAGATCCAACTCCAGTCTCATGGCTCAACTTCCTCTGCTCCTGTAGCTTTTAATCCCTGTGCTACTTAATCCCTATGCACTGTGCTGCTTATTAAATCACACCCATGCCCGTCTTCCGTTGCTGGGCCTTGGGCCTTCCTTGCAGGCAGGAAGTTGAAGCAATCACAAGGCTCACAAAGCAGACCACTCACATTTATTCTCCTTTTTCCTATAGACATTGTCTGTATTGGTTGATACTCAACATTTGAAAACAGCTATTTCACATATGTTGTCAAGATTTTATTTGTTTGCTTTATTTTTCTGTTAGGAAGGTAGCCTACTATGTTACTCCATCTTGGCTTGATGTAAATGTTATTCTGATCATTAGTTTTAACAAAATCCCTTATTTTCATCTCGTCTCTATCAACAAACCACCAGTTTGAAGTCCTCCATTTCTTCTTCTCAATTTATACCAGCATGAATCCTATTAGAATTTCCTTTTCCTCTCCTGTAAAGTGTAATGAACAAAATATTTCAAGTCCGATTTTAAAAAGTTGAGAGGAAGAGAAGTAAAGGTTATTTTCAGCGCAATGATAAACTTTTCACTTCCCCCTGACCTAACTCATCTCCAAAGTGCCAAGCACAAGGGTCTCATGCCCTTAACTTGCCCTATCCATTTCCTAACACTGATTCACTGCTTTCAAACTACAGTTCCTTCCCTTCCCACCTTCAAGCCATGAGAACATTTTCATTCTCGTTTATCTGATGATCCGTCTGATCTAGAGTACAACGCTCTGGAGCAAAGGCTGCTCTCTAGCCCTTTACAGTGTAGCTTATGGAAGCAGAGTTCGTTTGTGACCCTAGAAGAAGTTATCTCTCCAGGGACACGCAGCCCTTCTCATGCTCCTTAAATTTCATTGTACAAATGTAACTCTCCCTTTACTCATGGGATGATTTATCACCTGTGTGGGAGTGGGTTTCCAAAGCCTGTTAGAAAAGTTTTCCTGGTTCATGTTACATAATGACAAACAGGCACAGAATGGCATGACGGAGTGAAATTAGAATTTGGAAAAAATCCCAGAGTCTTCAGTTTTCTCAAAGTCCAGAGTTAACTACAGGGCACCAGAGGTCTCCGAATTTAGACAAACCGAGGACCAGTGGGAGATTTATGTCGTCTTGTTGAGTACTTCAAACTATTGCAAGCTGTTATTTACAGGGCATTGGTCAAACATTACTGAAAAGCATAATCTCATTAGCTAATTGGTGTAATACACATTTGTTAATTCTTGGTTTCCTGGTGTCTTAATTGTCCTCCTATATTTGGTGAGTTTCCTAATATATAAGCTGGAAGACAGACACCAGAATTTGCTTTTCACTTCAAAGCCACAAGGACAATTACTGCTTTCTGCAGCTGCAGACTCTAGGATGAAAGTAGGTGGCCTGGGTGCCATCCACAACATGCTTCCCCCTAAGCCCACACGGCAAGGACACAAGGCAATTCAGTCTGCTGCCTTCTCATGACTCAAGTGCCCAAGAGTAGAGGCAGGACAGCAGCCACCCTGCTCCAAAGGCTGCTCGACAGGCAGAGGTGCTGGCTCCACATTGTTCTCCGTGTCACCTGATTGCCAAGCTTTTTCAGTCTTCCCATTAACTCTGTGACCAAACCCAAATTGCCTCAACAATTTCTTTCTCTGCTTAAGCAAGAGCCAGTTTGTACTGCATGCAGTCAACAGTAATAAAAATAGCAAACATTTATTAAATGTTTATTAAATGTCATCTGAGCTCTGGATCTAAGTTCTACAATTTCATCTTCAAAGCCACAAGGTAAGGTAGATTACATATCTCTTTCTTTGACCAAGGAACCTGAGATACAAAACTGGGGTTTGAACACAGGACCCACACTCTTAAATACCACGCCACTGCTATCCCAGTAAACGCTTATTGGTACAATCTGTATAAACCTATAAGCATTGTGAATCAACGAAATAAATGGTTCCCATTCTGTTTTGGTGTTTTACATTTTGGGCCCTCAAATCCCTGAAAGGCAAACTATCAGATAGGCCAGAGTCTTTATTGATTCACAGGAGATACAATCGTGATTCTATAATTCTTGGAATTATTAGCTGTAACATTTCTTCTCCAAGATTCTAGGTTAAATAAACTCTAGTGCACAAATTTTTTTTTAATTATTTCCCTGTTTTTCCATTCATGCTTTTATTTGTGCCAATTACTTGCCTATTAATAGACACTAGTGTTGGAATATCAGATGTATTTAGACTATTTTTCCCCAAATGAAGCAGGTGGTCTAAAATTAGCATCTATTTCTGACCAAAATAACCCTCAAAACCATCTTCACCTTGATTTTTCGAAGATGCTACAACCAGCTGAGAACAGATAAAAGAATCCATGATTTGGAAGACCACCATGTATCACGCAGGTAACATACTCACATAAATGATGCACTTTAAATCAGTTTTAATAGTATTCATTCATTCATACAACAGCAAAAGACAAAGTCTATATCTTCAAAACACTATTATTTTTGTGAGACAGATAGAGGTTAAACAAATAAATAATGTCATGTAATTATAAGTGCCGAGAGAAAAAACAAAGTAGAAAGGGGAGGGAGAGCGTATTTAGTATAGAAGATTGTCAGAGACAGAATAAGTAAAGGCAAATAATCTTTTAGAATTATTAATAAACCTACCTAATAACTGTGTGTTTAAAGTAATAATAGTAACCATGAATTAGGCGATTATAACCTATAGATAAGTGAAATGAAGGATGGGAAAGTCACAAGGGACAGAAAGGAGAGTTTGGGAACATTATACTATTATATACCTATTCTACATGTAAAGTGGTATAGTGTTATTCATATTAGTTTAAAATATGTACTGAAAACATTAGAGGAACAAATACAAAAAGACAAGTATAATTGATCTGCTAAGAGAGGATATAAAATTGAATTATATCAAATGTTCAAATTAAATCAGGGGCAGCCAAAAAGAAGCAGCTGGTGATAAACATGAAGTAGTTATAAACATGGTTGATGTTAACCCAAATACCTCAATAACCTCTTTAAATGTAAATGGTCTAAATATACCAAATGAAAGACAGACATTATCAAGATTAATGTTTCCAACAAGAAATCCACATAAAGTCTCAAGAGTCTGATATGTTAAAAGTCATAAAATGGCTAAGAGTATATTACACTAACTTGAAATAAAATAAAGCTGAAGCCACTATATTAATTTCAGACCACAGAGCAAGGAAAATTATCAAAGTTGAAGTTTAGGATTACATAATGATACAAAAATCAATTCTCCAAGAAGATATAATAATTATACGTGTACCTAACTATAACACATCAAAATACATAAGGCAAAATTGTTAAAACAGAAAAAGGGAAGTAGACAAATCCACTCTTTTATAGACTTTACCATTTCTGCCAGTAACTAGTCATTCAAACAGGCAGAAGATAGCTGACCTGAACAACCCTATACATGATCTTGCTCTGATATTTACAGAATACTCCATTAAACAACACTCTTCTCAAGCCTCAGTGGAACATTCACCAACACTAGGCTACAAAATACCCTTAAAGTTCATACAAAAGTCACACAATGTATGCTCCCACATAAGAATGGAAATAAACTATAAATCATTAAGAGAAGGTTGCATGGAAATTTTCCAAATAACTGGAGATTAAACAACACCCATCAGGGTGGATGGGTCCTGGCGTTGGTAGCCCAGTGACAAGCAATGGACAAGCAGTCCTAGGCACAGGGGAAAGCCATGGATATTGTAAGCTATAAATTCAGTGCAGGGAAAGTGTCATCACTACTGGTTCCCTGATCACTAAAGGGATAGGATAACAATTCCATGCCCCAAATTTTAATAATTTAGATAAAAGGGACAAATTCCTTGAAAGATACAAACTACCAAAGCTCATACAAGGAGAAACAGATAACTTGAGTAGCTCCACATCTATTAATGAAAATGAATCAATAAATAATAAGCTTCCAAAAAAGAAATCTCTAGATTCAAGTTGTCTTACAATTATTTCTAACAATTATTTAAGAAAGAAATTGCACTGCTTTTCTACAATTTCATTCAGCGATCAGAGGATGAGAAACACTTTCTAATTTATCCTGAGTTCATTAGTACACTAAAATCGAAATCAAATAGATAGTTATAAGAAAGGAAAACTAGACCAGTATTTTTCCTTATCACTGGCAAAAAAAACTCAGCTAATGTCAGCAAGTCAAATAAAACAATGTTTTATAAACCCAGATCAAATGGGACTTATTCCAGGTGTTTAAAGCAAATTCAACGTTTTGAAAATAAATTAATGTGATCCACCACATTAATGGAGAAAACAACATCGTGTCAACTGATGCAGAAAAAGACTTTTGACACAATTCAATACCTAGTCATGACTTAGGGGAAAAAAAAAACTCTTAGCAAAGTATGAATAGAAGAATACTCTCAATTTCATAAAGGATGTAAAAATAAAGCCTATATCTAACATTATCCCTAATCCTGAAAAACTGGGCATTTTCTCCCCCAAATCTAGATAAGACAAATATTTCTTCTCTTACCCTTTATTTTCAGCATTATACTGGAAATCCTGGCAGGTACAATAAGACAAGAAAAGGAAATAAAAATATACAGTTTTGGAAAAAATATAACTGTCTGTATTCACCAATGCTATGATGTTTTATGAAAAAAATTTCAATAAATTAACAATAACAATAATAATAACAAAAAGCTCTCCTGAAAGGAATAAGAAATTATGCCAAATTTACTGAATATAAGGCCCATATACAAAAGTCAGTTGCTTTCCTCTATATTACAACAAACAGTTTCAATTTTAAATTTATAATGCAACTATTTACAATAGTATATGAAATACTAGGACGTCCATTAATAAAGCATGACAAGATCTATACATTAAAAACTGTAGAACACTATGATAAATAAAAGAAGTTCTGAAAAAATGAAGGCATAATTTCATAGTCATAGATTAGAAGTCCAATATTGTTGAATGTTCATGTTTAATATTGAGGTTAATTCTTCTCAATTTATAAATGCAGTGTGATCCCAGCAAAATTTCCAGCAATATATTTTGTGGATATCAACAAACCACATCTCAAGTTTTAATGGAAAAACAAGAGACAAAGTATTGATTTTAGTGATGAGGAAAAGCTGAAATCTAGAAGTTAAAAGTTTCTAGAAGTTTCAAGATTACAGTTAAGGCTGAAGTATTAGAAGACAGCAGGGTCTTGGTGAAAGAACAGACAGGTAGACCAGTAGATCAGAACAGGAAGCTCAGAAACAGATTACACAAATGTACTCAACTGATATCTGACAAAGGAGAATGGGAGAAAAGATAATTATTTAAGCAGGCATTGCTGAAACAATTGGCTGTAAATGTGCAACAACAACAAAAGAAAATCTATCCACAAGACTTGCTTTACACAAAACTTAAACTGGATTCCTAATCTAAACATGTAATGCAAAACTACTTTTTGAAGAAAACACAGGAAAAATTCTACATGGTATTGAGTTTGATAAGTTTTTACATACACACAACAACACAACCCATAGGAGAATATAAAATAAACTGGATGTCGCTATAATTTAAAACTTTTCTGGGGAAAAAAAAACTGTTTAGACAACCAAAAGACAATCCAAAACCTAGAATTTTGCAAAATACACAACTAATAAAAGACTGGAAACAAAAATATATAATACAAAAAACTCTAGAAAAACAACAAAAGGTAAAACTAAACAACTAATGTTAAAATGTGACATAGATCTGACAGAGACTCCATCAAAGAATATATACTATTTCCCCAAAAGAAAAATCATCTTGAAAAGATCCTCAATATCTTTTGTCATTAGGAATTATAGCCAGGCATGGTGGCACATGCCTGTTATTCCAGCACTTGGGAGACTGAGGCAGGAGAATCGCTGTGAGTTTGAGGTTAGCCTGGGCTACACAGTGAGTTCAAGGCCAGCCTGGACTACATAGTGAGTCTCAAAAACCAAATAAGTAAACAAAAAAAAATGGGGGAATTGTAAATTAAAACAATCAAATACTGCTATATGCCTATTAAATGGCTAAGACCTAAAACCCTGTCACAACCAAATGCTGGCAAGAATGTAGAGCAGCAGAAATCCTCATTCACTGCTGGTGGGAATGTAAAGCGATGTGCTACTTTGGGACACATACTGAAGATTTCTAATGAAGCTGAATAGAGTCCTACCACATGATGCAGAAATTATAGGCTATGTATTTACTTAAGAGATTTGAAAATATATTCACACAAAAACTTGCACAAAAATACTAATAGCAGCAGTATTCATAATTGCCACAAACTGGAAGCAACCAGGATGTCCTTCATAGATAAGTGGATAAAGAATGGTCCGTACAAGAGAACACTATTCGATGACTAAAAAGAAGCAAACTATTCACTGTGAAAAGATATGGCTAAAATTTAAGGGCATATTGCTAGGTAAAACTAGTCAGTATAAAAAAGGAACATACTGTACAATTACAATTATATGACATGCTAGAAAAGATAAAACCACACATATGTTAAACAGAGCAGAGGTTTTCAGGCATTCACAGTGGGAAGCAGGGATTGAATGGCAGATGAAGCACACGATATTATTTATGGTAGAGAAACTATTCTGGTACAGTAATAAAAACTGTATTATTGTACAATAACTATTTTACTATACTGGTGAATATAGTACCTGAAATACTGTCCAAACCTATAAAACTTCGCAGGACAAAAAATAAATCTTAATGGGTGCAAATTTTTTAAATAATTTAAGAGAGATCTCAGGATACAATATAGAATGCTACTGGGGATTTAGCTCAAGTGGTAGAGGACTTGCTTAGCAAACGCAAGGCCCTGAGTTCAATCCCCAGCACCCCCCAAAAAATAGAGAGAGAGAGCATTATCCAAAAAAATAAAAATGTATAACAAATGAATGAAACATGAAGGGAGGAGGGAGGAAATAAGGTGTTAAACTTTGGAAATGAGTAAGTGGAGTCTGTAACAGCAAAGGCAAAGGAACTGTCCATAAAAAAGGTGCCCTCACTGATAATGTTGTTTCCCACAGGATTATGAGTCTACAATTAAATGGTAAATGAATTGCAGATGGTAGGAGCCAGGCTTCTCACCACTGGTTTACAAAGTGACCAATCAGAGGAGGAGACTAGACTGATCTGTGTTACAGAGGTTAGAGAGGGAGACATCATCATATATTCATATTTAGTTTAACATGGATACAGGTGGCTGCATATAGAAATATTTAGTGATGTGTATATATTCTTAGTTCATACACGTACATCTCTTTACAACATCAGCTTAGAGAATCTAGAAGTAATAACACTCAACCAGAACACCTACTGCCCAGATCTTGATTCCCAAGCTATTTACAATAGTTTTATTTACATTTTTCCATTTTTTTCTTTTTCTTTTCTTTTCCCAACAAAGGGAATCAAGACTCTGGAGAAATCACAGGATTAAGGCAGAAAATCTATAAGTGTGAATAATCTTTAGTAACAAAAAGTAAGAAATTGTTAAAAGACAAATAAGTCCACCAATGATAGGTGCATGTCCAAAAGATACAGGAGTCCACAAAAAGAGCTCCCAGGGAACAAAGATGGAACAATATGAACAAAAACATAATGTTGGATTGTACCTCAAGTATAAAATTAATATTTATAGGTCACATATACACTTACATACATGATTAAATAAATTAATTAGTGGAGGAGAATAGACACTTCCAGATAATTATGTAGTTTATTCACCCGTGAGGAGCTGGAACATTACTTTCCATGCTTTAGGCATGAGTTACCCATAATGACTTCTTCCCAAAGGCTATGTACAGAAAGAGCAAAGGAAAGAGTAACCACAGTAGAGAAATCCGACAGATGTTAGCTCAAGCCAGGTAATCAGGGTTAACTTCAACCACAATGAGTCACACTGACAGAATGCACTCTTGATATGATGCGATAAGAATTA
This sequence comes from Hystrix cristata, assembly GCA_004026905.1. NCBI lineage: Eukaryota > Metazoa > Chordata > Mammalia > Rodentia > Hystricidae > Hystrix > Hystrix cristata. The sequence goes on from PVJO010010497.1 coordinate 24,213, forward strand.
CATTTAATCTCCATGGTCTTCCTTCCCAAAACATATCATACCACGCAAAAAAGATCAGACACATCAGACTGAGAAACAGTCTACAAAATACCTGGTCAGTACCCCTCAAAACTGTCTAAGTAACCAAAACTTGTCACAACCAAGGGAACCCCAGGAGGTTACTAATTAAATGCATCTTGGTGGGATCCTAGAACAGAAAAATTATGTTAGATTAAAAAAAACTTTAAAAATCTGAATTAATATAGACTTCAATAATAAAGAATAAAAATTGGTTCATTAGTTGTGGCAAATGTCCAAATAATGTAAGGTGTCGATAGAGAAAATGCATTACTATCTTTGCACTAATTCTGTAAATCTAAATCTGATCTGAAATAAGTTTACAATAAAAAATAGTCAAGGGCAAAACACTAGCAAGAAGTACTTTTATACATTAAAACTTGCTTTCTGCTGCCCCTTCGCTATTTGGAATGATTAGTCTCTGCTATTCCTGCTGCTATTTGAAGGAGGATAGCTGAATGGTCCTACCTGAGAGTTGCAGTCAAAATACAATTTCATATAATGATTGCACTGTGTAAGTACAAAACCACAAAACTGGTAAAGAGTGAAAAACAAAACTGTCAGAAAAAGCAGCCTATAAATCAAAATTTAAAAGATTCGGTCTTTGCTGCTTAAGAAGCTTTTGTCTCCATCTTCTGCATTCTGAAGAATCTTTGGAAATTGGCCACTAAGTCTAACTGCTGTAATTTTCATCGTTTCCTAAGAGGCATGCACGTGTGTGTGTGTGTGTGTGTGCGCGCGCGCGCGCGCGCACGCGCACCTGCCTAGAACGCTCTTCCTCCTTCACATGTCCTCTGCTCTCTCTTCCCTATTTAACTCCCACCCATGTGAGCCCAGCCAAATGGCTCTTCCTCAAGGATATTTTCTCAGACTCTCCACTTTGATCAAGCAGCCCAATACTGCTTTCATGGCACACAATGCTTCTCCTTCAGAGCACTTATCAAAATCACAACTAAAATATCAACTTACATTTTAATGTTTAAATAACTGTGTAATCTCAAACTGATTACAGAGATGGGGGTCACCATGTACACAAGGGGTCAACGTTTTGTATCTTTAGAATCTAACAATACCGTGGGAGGCCTCAACTAGTATTTTTTGTGTTGTGAATATTTTATGGTTAATATCATTTTCAGAGCTAATACTCTCAGAAAGTTTTAACACCACTAAAAACACAATAGTAAGATCCATACCCAGTAATCAATTACATAATTTTATTTACTTATTTATTTTATTTTTTACCAACAACATGTATTGGTACATTGTAGGTAAACATAATGATCACATTCATCATTGTTAATTTGTACCTGTACATGATATATCTTGGTTCCCCGTCTTCTCCATCCCTCTCTTCCACTCCCCTCCCCTCCTTATTTACAATAGCTTTATTTACATTTTTCCATTTCTTTCTTTTTCTTTTCTTTTCTCTTTCCCTTCCTTCCTTTCCCTCTCTTCCCTCTCTAGTTCTATTTCCATTTGAACATTGTCTTTCTTTTTCACCATATCTATTATACCTCTTTGTCCTTATTTACACTTACGGTTTCTCATATCAGAGAAACAATTCGATATGTAGTTATGTGTGTCTGATTTATTTTACTTAAGAGTATGTTCTCAAGGTGCATCCATTTACCTATAAAAGTTTCAAGTTTATCATTTTTATGGCAGAGTAGTACTCGATTGTATAAAAAAAAAATCTTCTTTAACCATTCAGTAGTTGCTGGGCATTTGGGTTGCTTCCAATGGTTGTTTCCATTAGCTGTTACAAATTGTGCTGCTATAAACATGGTTGTGCATTTATTGCTGTGGTACAATGTTTTTAATGCTTCTGGGAAGATACCAAGAGGAGGTATAGCTGGGTGGAATGGAATCTCTAGTTGTAACTTTTTGAGGAATCTCCACACTGATTTCCACAATGGTTGGACCAGTCTACACTCCCACCAACAGTGGAGGAGGGTTCCTTTTTCCCCACAGCTCGGCCAGCATTTGTTATGGGTTGATTTCTTGATAATAGCCATTCTTTCTGGAGTGAAATGGAATCTTAGCATTGTTTTAATTTGAATCTCTCTAATGACCAGTGATGTCAAACACTTTTTCATATGTTTATTTGCCATTTGTATTTCTTCATCTGAAAGGTATATATTCATTTAAGATGCCCACGTTTGGATTGGGTCTTTAAATTTGGGGGGGTCTGATTTTTTTTTTGCATTCTTTATATATTGCGTTCTTTATATTTTTGTTGGATGTGACCCCAATCTCTGATTCTTTGTATCATTTCTTGTGCAGTCTGAGTTTTGTTCATAAAGTTCTTGCCTACACCTATGTCTTCAAAAGTTCTTCCTATTCTATCTTCCAGCAGATTTAGTGTTTCTGCTTTAATGTTTAGATCAATTACATAATTTTAAAGCTTTTAACCTCACCAGTTGGGCACTACGTTTTTTCTTGCAATGGAAAAATATCAATAGTATTAGTGAGTCTCAGAAATGTACCTTGCATTTTTCCTGCTTAACACTGAATTTTTAAATTAAAAGTTTTAGCTAAAGTTTTAAATTAAGGACTTCTCCAATTAAAGAAGTAAAATGATCACATTTGATAACAAACTGCATGAAAGCAAGGGCTGTGTCTCTCTTGTACAACATGGCTTGTGTCCAGAGTATCTGTTAGAGGTCAACAGGTATGAGTCCACTGAATACACACGTTTCTAGATATGACCTCAAATTATACTAAGGAACTTATTGATAACATAACTTTTATATATTAAAAATATCTTGACCGCTATCAGTTGTTGTCATTTTATTATAGGTGTTCTCAAAATAGGCTTTCTGATAAGGCATCTCACTTCCTACAATCAGTGTGACAGAAATCATACCATTGCTAAATAAAAGAAACAAGTTAGGATCATTCACTCTGTATTAATTCCTTGATCCAATTATGAAGCCATTAGCCTGTGATCTAATTTTATAGCTTGATCCCTCCACTTGTTCTTTGTTTTCATTACCTTATATATTTGAAAGAAAACTGTCAATACGTAGTGAGGGGAGGTTGTACACATGGTACAAACAAGACTGACTCATTAGTTCAGTTTTCTTTAAAAGTAATTAACTTGTAACTTCCACCATCCTGCTATCATAACCACTTGTGCCAGTTGCTGTTTTCCAACTAACTTTGTCCTTCTCTCCCAGCCTCACAGCCTACATTCCACCTTTTCAATAAACTGCTGCATTTCTGAGGCACCAACATCCTATGGTGTCATCTGCCACAACCCATATTCAAACTGACTAGCAAGTTACAACACAGTCGAGATGTTTGGGGGGATTAACCGTGATGAACCAATTGCCCTTGAATCTGTGCAGCACAGATTGGTAGTAGCTCTTGCTGGTGTACAAAGGGCACATTTTTGCTCTTTCCTCTACGTAGGGCTGCAATGATGCCCCCAAGTTGTCCCACTTGCAGGAAGAGCAACCTGGGCCCACCAGGGGAGCTGATCGTGGTCCCCCAGCCCAGACTGAGTTCTCCTTATCTCAAGGCCCACTGCTAGGCTCCTGCTTGCTGTGGCAATAGGAACTCGGCGATGAGGGAAGGCGGCGTGGCTGAAGAAACTTTAATTCACACACTGTCAGCCCTGCCTGGTCATGCATGTCCCCCCACAGGACATGTGCCAGGTCTCCCACAGCCCAGCTCTGCCCTTTGAGCTCGAATGTTTTGACCAAAAAGCACCTGACAAACACAAACTGCAGAATAACAGGGATTCTACTCTGCAAATAGCATATGTTTACAATCAGAAAAAAAAATGTTATTATTGTTAAAATTGATTTTTCTACAAAGCAAATGCATAAGGACTATAACTCTTTCTCCTTTTGCTGAGATATATTAGAAAAGTGCAATTATTACTTTGATAATATTTGCTCCAAACTTCATTTTTAAAACATATGGCATTGTTACTCCCCTGACTTGCTGTACTGCTGAAAAATTGTCCCTCACAGAAATTAAAGTCACCAATGAAATAGGCTCTAAGGTTGAACTATTTCTGAATTTTCCCAGAAGTCACAGAGTGTGGAGAATGAGAAATCAATCACACGTTGCCACACCTTTATTTGCATGCATGTCAAATCACACTACCTTCTCCCAGCAACAAAAACCAAGCTTCAAGGCCAAAAGCAAATAACTGGTAAGCAACAGCCTTACGTGTTCTCAGTGACATCCATTTCTACTTAAAAGTATAATGAGTATATTTTAAACTACCGTGTATCTTATTTTAATAAAAATTCTGCTAATAAAACCTTGTTTCTCAAGGCAACTGTGGCAGGCTGTTCTTGAAGAATCTGATTTATTAATAAAAAAAAATTCATGGACTGAAGAGAAAAGCAATAGATGGTTTTCTTGCCTGGCTTCATTTCCCTGTAATATCTTAGTGATGAGTCTCCTGCTGGGAAGCATTCTGTAGCCAAGAGGAATAAATAAGACACGAAGGTTCAGCCCCATGAAGTTCTCTCTTTTTTCTCCCATTCCCTAGCAGCTCCACAGCTCAGACCTCAGTTTTCCTTCCCTAACTTGCAAAAGTAACAGTTTGTCTCCCCGGTTCTCCACCTGTCTCTTTCATCTACCCTTAAGGGTGCAGAGTTGGAAACAAATAAAATTCCTGTTGTCTTTTATTTGGTCACGGATGAGTCCTCCCAGCCTGGCTTGAATCACCAACACCCAGTTACACTCTCTTGGGCAGGAAGTGCTTGCCAATGGGACAGTCATCATACAACAATCCTACGTTGGATCACAAACTAATTCACCCTAGTTAATGATTTGACAAGTCAACTGGGAGCTTGTCATATTTCCTGAGGCTTAAAAAAGATATTATTTTTATAAGGGCTAGCACACTCTGTCACCTTAAATGCAGCAGTGAAATATGTCATGCCCTATAGTCCTGAAGCCAGGACCGAGAAAATTAGGAGCTCAGTCAATGCTTGTAAATGATGAATTTATGTCTGAATCTGATGGTTAACACAAATCATCAGACTTACCAAGCACAAATCTTACCTAAAATATTGACCTGACAAATACAAGTTGTGCTAGAGAAAGACAAAATCGAGAACTGTCAAGAGTCTTAATGATTACAAAGTTGAACTTCTCTAATTTTAATAGAGAGGTCATCAGAAGCAAATATCTCCCTCTCACCATTGATATCAGAAGCAATTCCTTCTCACCGTCTTCTTTCCAAAGACGTAACCTCTTCCTATAAGCATGGAATTTCTCTCTGGAGCATGCCCGGATTTAGAAATTTCTTAACAATCAGGACTGTTGTCTAGTTCTCTGTACTTCCCACTACCTAACTCTGTGCCTTGTGAGTAAGTGAGCTTTCCTAAGTGAAGATCAACACTCACTCCACATACTGCATTGAACCAGGCCTTTCAAAGAAGACACATTCCACAGAGGGCAGGAGTATCACCCCAGGATCGGCCTCTCTATAGAATTCATCTCCCTCTTCTCTGACTATATTTCATCTTGAGCAACTTCCCATTCATACCAAACAAAGCAACAGATTTATTATACAGTGCTTTATTCCTGAATATCAAATATCTCACCCTATCTGATTTGAATTCCATTATTCATTCTCACAAATTCTTATCCACTTTTCAGAAAAATTAATGCATCTTGATGCAGGCAGCATGTCCACATCTGTTTACTTCACCAAATACCTACTGGATCCTTTGAATACAATTCCCAAAGTTGAAACTGTATTGAAACTATTTTAAACAAGCTTGTTTATCAAATGTCAAACACTAAATATATGCTGCTCTGGAATAATGATCCTTCAGTGAAAAGATACTTAGAAACCTGATACAACTATTGGTTTGTTATAAAACCTAGATTTTACTACTACAAAGGAAAGGGGAGAGAGAGAAAGATTCAGAGAGAGGTAGAGAGAGAGAGAGATAAAGAGAGAGAGAGAGACAAAAAAGAGAGACAGAGACCTTCAATCAAAATGCAAATGCTCATGTCACTGATGTCTGTAACAGCTAGGGAAGCAGAAGAAGTTCCAAAATAAATGGGGAGAAAAGTTTTAAACCAAGATAAAATGCATTTATAACCTTAAAAATCTATTTTAAAAAGGAAAAACATTTCAAGTTGGACGTGATGGCACATACCTGTAATCCCAGCACTCTGGGAGGCTGAGGCAGGAAGACAGAAAGTTCAAGCCCAGACTGGGCAATTTATCGTCTTAGTGAGACTCTGTTTTAAAACTTTAAAAACATTTTTTTAAAGGATTGAAAATGTAGCTCAGAGCAAGGACCCTTGCTCAGTACCACAAAATGCACAGTACCACAAAATAAACACCAAGAGATGGAGGAGGATTGAGGGCAAGGAGGCGAAAGGGAAGTAAAAAGAATTAAGACGTGTTATGTACATGTACTAACTCCCCATAATGAATGTAATCATTATGTACTGCAAATATATACTAATAAAACATTTTGAAAAGCCAAAAAAGAAAGTTCAAGATTTAGGTTAAACCATCAAGACATGTGAAAAGTCCAATCAGAAGTAGAACATATTAGCGCTAGCTGCCTCTTATCATTTGATTTCATTAAGTCCCAATATTCTGTAAAGGTATTTAAGAGGCTTCCTATCCTTATGTGTATTGTAGCTGTACGCACTTTGTGGTGGACTGATGTGGTCACCTCAAGCAGGAGCACCCAGCTGGACTGAATTGGTGTGGTTCTGGCCATAGAAGACCCACCTGAAAGTTACTGCTGACACAACATAAAGGAGAACGGGAGCAGAAGATAGGGGCCGGCTGTTTCCCAGGAGAAGCTCTGTTGCGGCTGGTTCTTCCAAAGGGAACGCAGCTGTTCTTATCACAGAAGGAGCTTTGGACCTTGCTGAAGGAGCTCGGGGCCTTGTTGAAGGAGCTTGCGGCCCTGCTGTCATCAAGGATGGTTGCTATGCACTTTGGGGAGCTCTGGTCTTCATCTCTGCTGCGAGCTCTGTATCCGGGTTCCAGTATAGATTTCTTCAGCCTTTTAGTACAAACATGGACGTACATAAGACAGTGCCATGGGCTCCCAGCCCTTGATTGGATCTTTTGGGTCTCCAGTGCCTAGATAGACATTCTACACTCTCCCTTCATTTGGCTTATGGGTGAATGTTGTAACTTGAAAGTCCTGTATTAAATCTGCTCTCATGAAAACCACTGGCTCTAGAAAGGTAACTAATACACACTTCAAAAAGCCATTCACTCTGTTCCTGTTTAATAGAAGCCAGAAGTTATGGTAAAGAATTAAGGATTGAGAACCAAAATGAGGATGATTGCACTCCAAACTGGGAATGGGGGACAACATTCCTATTGTTATAATGTCAGAGAAAAAATTCCTAAACCTTCTAGCTCAAAATTGTAGATAATTAGTAGCTGTTCCATGGGTAGCTATATAAATGGAAAGATTAACAAGCAGATTCCAAGAGCTTCCCCAGCTGCATTCTTTCCTTATAGAGAGAACATGGAGAATTTTGCCCTTTGTCATGAAGGCTAGTGGCATGCAATTAATCGACTTCATTTACCATTTTAGTACAGGACAATTGGTAAGTGTACAGCTTTATCAAGCTTACAATGTTTTGGAACTGTTTGTGGCACAGAAAGGGTATTTTTATTGTGATTATAGATCTCCCATTAGCCAACTTCATATATCCTACATAATTGGTAGGGCTTTGGTTCTAGGAGAAAGAAGCCATTACAGCTGACCTCGCGGACATTCGAGTGGATTCCCAGGGACACCAACCAACTGAGACCTCCACTCCAGCCTTCCAGGAAAAGCCTGTATAATCACAAAGCCAATGACAACAGCCTGAACATCCAGACTCAAGAAGAGGTAGAAGAAATCATGTGGGCCAGATATTCGACCCTCTTTGTGACAAAACAGGGAATATTTTACAAACTAGAAAGCATATTTAGTTGAGATTTAATGAGATGGGAAATCCATTCTAATACTTCTTTGGATCTGACACCAAGGTTTGCATTGCTCGATGAAGTTAAACTCACACTGAGCTACCCATGTAGTTCATTTATCAGTAATGATAAAAGCCAAGGGGTTCTCTTCAGCAAACAGGTATAAACAGGCTGAAGTTCATCCATTCCAAATTCAAAGCAGAAATGTCCATTTTTAGGAAGAAGGAGAATTAACATTATGGAGTACTGACTGTAGAATATACTGTGGAAGTGTTTTTTATACCACTTCATTAAAATGTCTATGATATTAGCCTCCATTTTATAAATGAATAGCTCAGGTGGTAATTGAGGATTAGTCCAAAAATACACACTTACGGAATCACAAAAAATTACAGTGCAAAGCAGATAATCCCAATATTCACATCCTCTTCCTTGCTATACTATCCTCAATACCAGTATGATTTGTTAAATTTCTAATAAAATGGTGATTTGTCTTCTGGGCTGGTTGACCCGGTACATGATATATGCAGATTCTCTAGTAAATTCTTGGCACTGTATTCATTGTAAGTTTTCTGCACTTCAACTTCAGCACACATAATGCAGTAATCTAAAGATGCAAGAAGATTCTTTCACAGTATGTGGTGATTTGTAAGCCATTCAGAAGTTACTTAATTCTATATGATTAAGTAAGATGAAAACTTTGGTTCAGTCAATAAGCTGATGGATTTTAAATACGGCAATATACTGATGATGAAGTAAAAAAAGACTGATGACTTTTTTAATGAAAAAGTAGACATAAGTACAAAGGATAATCTCAGAAGCTAAAAGAAATTGTGAACCTTGAATTGCAGAGAATGGAGCTGAGCAAAAAAGTTCCTTCGAGTAGACAGAAGAAAAAGGAGAAAATTGGCTTGCAGAAAATGATGAGGGAATTGGAGACTGAGATAAAGAAATGGCAGTTATTTTTCCCATGATTTTAAAGTGAAGGAATAGAACACAGGGCTCCTGAAACTAAGGATTTTATTTTTTTAAGAAGAAAGCACATTAAGAGCACATACAGTAGAGGAAAGAAAAAATTAAGTTCTGATGAAATGTTCAAAATGGAAACAAGAATAATAATGGAAAAAGTTTCTAAAGATGATACTTTGAAAATTACAAGATTATCTCAACTCTTAAAAAGGAGTCATTTTGAACTAAGGAGCTGGTTGTTAAAAGAATTTTCTGGTGATTTGGTGATGCTCATAATTTTTAGCCCAGTACATGAAAAGATACAATGTATGTTATTCTTCCTCATAATATTATATTTGTGCAAAATCTAAAATATCACACTGGGAAAGATTTCAGCCTTCTTCAGGAGAACAGAATGAAAATAAAGACAGAAGAGCTAAAATGGGGGGAAAACACTTCAGTAACCATGTACTGGTAGAATAAGTTGTTCTAGTCAATCTCCATAGGCCTCCCAATAAAATAAACTTCCTCAAGTTACTACTTGTAAATTATGAGGTAATATTTACAATCATTGAATCCAATAAACTGGCTTTACCTGCCAATGATATCAGTTAAACTATCATTTTAATAATTCTTTCTTGTACCAGTGAATGTCTCTATTTAAAATAGGTGACACTTTAACAGGATGAACTTGTTAAAAATAATGTGTATGCATCTGTGAAAATTGTAATTATAATTACACAGTCATTTGTGATCCTTTTTGATAGTTCTTGCCAAAGACAGATGAGTATAATGAAGTCCACTAATGGATGAATATGTTCTGTTAACATGGAGGGAAGGGCTTAATAGAAGTAGCCTAAAGAGCAGGAGGGCATCCGAAGTTCAATACCAGGTGCGGGTGAAAATCCACGCCACGGCATCAGTGGGTGAGGGACACTGGCTGATAAGGTTTCAAGTAATTCGAGAAAGTGATTTTCACCAAAGTCAATAAATACTCTGCTGGCAAAATGGCTACTCTTGGCTTTTTAGTAAATGAAAAATGTATTAAGTGGATATTCTAGCAGTGCTGATGTTTCTGATATCATAAAGCTCTTCAGTGGTACTCTACCAAGATGTTTATACTGATGTATTATTAGAGCATGAAATCTCACAGATCATGGTGCAAGGCAGTCACTGATACTCTATTTTCCTTTGGCAGGACTGGAAACCTTGGAGTTATTTCCACCAGCTGTTCACCTCTTCCATAAGGCAATATAGATTTCAGAATGGACACCTTCTATGATTAAATTGTTTTTGAATGGTGTTCACAACCAAAACTAAATTAGGGATAGAGTAAGATGCTGTTACAAACACTGTGACAAGGAAGATACATTAAACAAAGGCCAGCTAAGCAAATCCACGGAAAATGAAAACAGGCATCAGTCAGTCCTTCAGCTAAGCTACCCAAAGATCATTTCAACTGAATTTAAAATTAAGAAATGAACGAATGATTTTCCAAATGTAATCTAAGACACAGCATGTGACCCCCACGACAGAAGGCTCTGAGGTTTCTCTTCATCACCCCTCCCCACCTCCCTTCCGTCTCAATAGCTCCCTGTTAGGATTGTTGAACAGAATCCTCTGTGATCATGGACGTGCTTTCCAGCTGCATGGTCCAGTGAGGTGGCCACTAATCCCTGTGACTCCTGGGCACTTGCATATGACCAGGCAACTGAGGACTTCAGTTTTTAACATTATTTAATCTTAATTGGTGTAAGTTTAAATGACCCTAAATGTCTAATGGCTACATACTGGACCACGCAGTGGACTAATGGGCAATAACTAAGCCACATCTGAGGACATCTAGGAGCAGCAGGGCTCAAGGCTGATCCAGGATGCACGACAGAATCACGTGAGGGGAGGAAGATGAATACAATTCTGATAACCAAAACCTTCTTCAGAGAGTGCAATCTAATTGGTTGGGGGGGGAGGAGTATTACTATCTCCAACTCAGGACAATAGAGGAGGCTCCATCAGCAAGAGAACCCGGGAACTAGAGCCTTGGGCTCTGTCTCCCTTCTCCACCCCGAGTAGGGCAGCAGGAGCTGAGAGGGAGGCCGCCCGGGAGAGGCAGAGCAGGGTGTGTGAGGCCACCGGGTTTGGAAGCTGGTACTGATGCTGGGAGAAGGGCAGAGGAAACTGTGAAGACAGAGGGAGGCAAAACAGGAAAGATACAGGAAAAGCATGAACACACATTGCACATAAAACAATTAAAAACTTACACCAAGTGAACCAGCTAAGAGAGTTATTGAAAGTGTTGTAAAGAAAGGCCATTCGGTAACTATACCTTCCTTGTTACTCTATTACCAAAATATCTAAACATAGGATAAGCGTTTAATCACATTAGTCAGCCCTTTGGACAGGCTTTTTGAAAAATAAAATAGACTACTGTTCAGAGCTCCAAATTTTTTATTCTAGATCTCTACTAGGAAAAAGCAATTGAGAAAAACACTCTGGAGAGATATGAGTGCCTGAATTCCATGTCTGAATTGCTTCATATACTAGCATACTAATGAGTTACATGAGTATAAGACACACAAACCAAAATAAAATTTTCTTCAAGAGACTTTTTAAAAAGAAAGCCTTTCATTTTCTTCCCACACTTACATAGAGTCTGTTGCCAAATGCCTGCTTCCAAAACCACTTTGAAAACAAAGGCTATACAATGTGAAGGAATATTTAGAAATTGGCCCATTCACTATTTACTGCTCAAGAAAAACCCCAATACACTGTAATCCCCATTTTACAGGCACACACAGCGGCACAAAACAGCTCTTGAAAAGGAATCCGCGCTGTTTGTGACTGCCGCACTTCAATAACCGCATGAAGGAATTGCCATCGCCACAGGCAAAGGCGTTCACATTTTACAAATTAAAAAATGAGTGCTACCAATTGAGGTTAAGTCCACAGCCAACGCTGAGAAGAATGACCCACTTGGGCTTTGCTTTCTCATCTACTTAGAATTATTAACTTACATTATCCTCCTTATTGGATTCACTGCTACCACTTATAACAGCCTCTAGATCTGCCCTGTCCGGTCAATCCTGTAGCCACTAATCACCTGTGACTATTTAAACTGAAAGTTAATGTAATTTGAACTATAATTTCAGACCTTCAGTCACACCATCAACATTTTACATGCTCAAGAGCCACATGTGGCTCATGAGCCTCAATGGGGGCAGGACAGTACCCTCCCATCCTCATGGAAAGTTCTACGGGTCAGGGCCACACTAGATATGTAGTATATCCTTCTGAAACTATGTCACGGACTGGAGATACGCTGCCACCACTGATGTCCTCTCTGCCCAGCACTTCCACAGTGATCACTGGTTACAACATCCCCTCCTGGGCTCTTTCTCCACCTTCATAGAGTCTTGCAGCTGGACTTATCGGTGGCCTCCACGTACAATTCAGTCCCTTCCTGGCCCCATCTGGGGTGCCTTACTGCTGTGACGCAACCTATAATTACATCATGCTCATGGACACGACGTAGATCCTACATCCCTGCCCACAGCCTGGGAAGACTGCTGTGCAGCTCACCAGACATTCCCCACGCCTCACCTAGACCACTCCCCAAAGGCCAGCTGGCCAGGCCCCAGAGGTCGCGCCTCTGCCCGGGCTTTTCAGATGTGAGTCTCAGCCCTGAGTCCAGTGGCGGCAAATGTCCATGCTCCATCTACGGACTCTATTTTCAGAGCCCTTGCTGAATGCTGGGCGCCCACCCCTTATAGAGAGTTACTCCGACCCTGGCCTATGCAGACGCCGTCACCTGAAAACTCTGCTGTCATCGGAAGCCCTCTCTTCTTCAGTGCCCCTCCTGAGTACCAAGAGGCAGCTCAGTTTTTCTCACCCCTGGCTGGGCTCTGGCTGAAAGGTGCTCAAGGCTGGCCCTCTTCTTTGGTCTCAAGTTGGAGACTATCTAAGCCATGACACGATTCACTAAATATCCACTCTTCTTTGCCTAGTTACGAATGGCTAGCAGATGTCCTCCGAGTCCGTGCCAATGTAGTGGGGTTTTCCCACTGAGATTCACTGCTCTGTAATGGAGCAGAACCCACGACCTTGGGTTGTTAGCACCGAGCTCTCACCAGTGGAGCTAAGCATCTCTAAGTTTCAATGGAAGTTTAAGGTCAAGGAGATTGGGTTCCCTTTTTCCATTTGATTCTCTGAAGCTAGGCTGAATTACCGTGATTGCAGAAGATCCCCAAATAAAAATATTTTGACTTTGAGATTTTCTCAGAACAGGATATACTCGGAGTAGACGCGGAGCAGGCATGAGGATGAGCTGCCAGGCGTCCGTTACAGACTCCCTCTGAAAGGGAGCCTGATGGCAGCCGATGTCTTGCTGGGAGGCAACAGCTTTAAACATAATGAAAACCATCAAATTTGTGGACAGTCATAGCCTTAAGAAAACACATTCAAATAAAAGGATGCGGCATAAGTCACTGTCTCAAAACATTTTTTTTTCAATTGTTTAGGAAGCTTTGTTTGTGAAACCTCCTTGTCCTTTATTTAATGTTGTCCCAGCTACCTTCAAGAGAGATTGAAAACATCTTGAGATAGGCATGAAAAAATTAACTTATTTCTCTACAACTTCCTGAAGTGACTCCTGAATGAATAACACCAACCACTCATGCTTCAGTTTTAAGCAAGAAGAGGAAAGAGTGTCGAGTTAGTGACTTGCTGGTATTCTTGCTATTTACAATGGTGGCTGCTTTTCATCATCAAAAAACATAAATGTCCCAAGCATGGTGGTGTATGTCTGTGCTCTCAGCTACTCAGGAGGATGAGGGCAGGATGATCACAAGTTCAAGCCTGACTGGGCAACTCAGCCTGATCCTGTCCCAAAATAAAATAAAAGTCTGGGGATGTAACTCAGCACTCCCCGGGTTCAATCCCCAGTACTAGAAAAAAAAAGTACCACAAATCTAACCACAGCATCTTAACTCCCCCCAAAACATTTCTTATTACCGATATTTTAATATTAAAATGATGACATTGAACAAGCTACTCGATGGTATTTATGAGCTTACCAAAAATACAGTTAAGTGCCAAATGGGAAATTAAATAATTAACGGTTATAAAATGTATCAGCTAATACAATAATGATAATGTACACAGTTGTTAGAAGAAAAATAGCTGGGCAATCTCACTTTTCAAATGGAAAAATAAACATTTAAAAAGAACTACACTGAAGAAATATTTCTTAAAGTGAAAGAAATGAAAGAGAAATGTTATCTCATTAATCTACATAGGATATCAAAGTTTTTAAATTTTCATTCCTCAACACATCATAGATACTATTAAAAATATAAAGTATAAAAGAGAAAAAGAAAAAATAAAAGTAATCATAATTCCTTTATGTGAGACTAATTACTGCTAATGCTTTGTTACACATTCTTCCAGAATCACTTATTTAGCTATTGACCCTTCTCTTTATTGCTCAGATTGGCCTATGTAGCTCAAATGCTTAAGAACTACTTGTAAGCTGCTTCCTTCACACATATGCCATGAAAATAAACATATTTTTATAATGCTGTAATTTGTAATTCTTTCAGGCTATTTTTGTATGATATATCATGATTTCTAAACCAATATATTTTGACAACATATATCAAAAGGCATGAAAAAGTATACAGCTTTTGATCCAGAAATTCAAGTTTTAGAAATGAATCCTAAAAATGTAATTACTGTTATAAGCAAAGATTTAGCAAAAAAGCTGTACACAGTCATGTTCAAAGTTGTAAGAGTTAGAAACAATATAGATGGCAGATAATCAGGAAATAATTAAATATACAATGTCATGCAGCCCCCTTAATAGGTTTGCTTTGACAGACACCCAATAGCAAAGGAAAATGTTAAATGAGTAGGCAATGCAACCTCAAATTTGTAAATTTTTAAAAATACATGACACGTCTAAAACAACTCAATAATATAATATTTTAAGAGATATTCCTTCAAATTATCACCAAAATAGAGTGCTCTGAATAATTTTTTAAACATGCAAAGCTTCTTTGGAGTAAATTAAAAGTTTTCTTGAAAGTCATATAAAAGAACCTAAAATAAATGGAAAGTCATAAAATGTTAATGGGTAGGAAGACTAAATATCGTAAGTATGCCAATCTACCGCAAATTAATTTATATTTAATGTAATTTCATTAGTGGTTGACTTAAAATTTCATTTGAAACCAAAAGTAACTATAAATAACCAAAACAATTTTGAAGAAGAAGAAAGTTCCTTTCACAAAGGATTATAAAGTCAAGTCATTAAAACTATGATTTTAATGAAGGCATAAACAAAGACAGAAAAAACACCTCAGAATCAGATTCCTCCACACAGAGATCTTCAGATATAATAGAGGTAGCTTTAAAATCAATGAGGAAAATGAGTTATTTAGTTAGGACTCTGGGGCAGCTGGTTATCCAGGTGGCAAAAGTTAAAATTACTGCGGTACTTTGGTTCACAAACTCAATTCTCTCCATAATTCTTGTCCCAAGCTAACCTGGCTGAGAACCACTCAAATTTCCTCAAAAGGTCAACTTTGAACCTAACCACTGAATTTGATTTGGTTCTCATCCAACTTGGTTTGTGACCAGAATTGTGGAAAGAATCAAGTTTGTAAACTGAAGTACCACTGTATATTCCTTCCTCACATAATACACAAAATTCTGCCTCAGGTGGAATAAATAACAAAATACAGAAAAGCCTTAAATTAACCCTTTTAAAACATAATACAGGTAATAGCATTAGAGTGCCCAGTAATGGAAAGATTTATTAAATCATCTCAAAGTACAAACTATAAAAAAAAGTTTGATAACTTCCAGAATTTAAAATTTAAAATCTTGTGAAACTGATGATACCATAAATAAAGCCAAGCTGCATGCTAGATTAATGTATTGGCAATACATAAAATAAATTAAAAGTTAGGATGCAGAATGTATACAGAACTCTAAAAATTAAATAAGAAAAGATAATCCAATGTTTCTACACATTTTTCTTGCTGACATTTTGTTGTGTGAGTTTTTGGACATAAGAATTCAGAACTGTTTTATATATACGTTTGAAGAGTCATTTTTTTAACCAAGCCAATTATTTTTTAACATGTGTGGTTTATTTTCATTATATAAAGTAATATTTTATGAGTCCTAAGTAAAATTTATTGTGAAGTTATTTTTAATGGTAACTATGTTTTTTTTTCATCTCAAGATTTTATACTATGTCTTTCCTAACTAAATCAAAATTAGACTTGTCATCTATTTTTACAAAAAACTTGTAAACTTCTCAAACTAAGTAAACTAATTATCAGTCCAAGGGGGACATAGCCTTAACAGTTTGGATTTATTTGCTGCCTGTCCTACCACCTTTGTAGGTATTTTCTAGAATAGTTCTCAGTTCTTAATCCCATAACTTTAAAAATATAATGTACCTAATTTAAAGATTTATTCAAATTCTTTTTATGGGGGACTACCAGGGATCAAACTCAGTCCCTTGTGCTTGCTAGGCAAACACTCTAATCACTGAGCTAAATCCCCAGCCTCAAATTCTTAACATTAACTTTTTGTTAACGCAGTCATCTAATGTCCTTTAGTTGTCTTTCATCTGGTTTAAACAATCTTTCCAAGCATGGTTTCTGTGACCTACCAGTGAAAACTGAGTTTGGTTTTTACTAAAACTTGAAAACTAATACAGTTTTTGCATCCCGAGATGGCATTTTCTGCTCTCAAATAGAAAATGTGTATCGCCTATAAAATGTGCTCATGGTGCTTATGAAAGTTTTCTTAGATTTTTATACTTTTTCCTTAAATCTATAGGCTTCCAACATGGTGAAACATATGTGTGCTCTTGAAATATCTTACTATTTTACTTTCAAGACAAAAATTTCTCATTTTTATAAGTGAAAAGTAGATTCTACTATCTGTCTTTGAGAATTATGCCCCAAATCTAGGTCCCTAGTCATAGGAATGTTTCCTTTAATGAAGATGCCTCAGGATGTTTCCTTCAATGACCCTATTACCTAAAGTTTATATCTCGTTCCTATAGTCAGGTCCACCAGCTCTGCCTGAATTATCATCAGCTTTTAATGTAATTTAGAATCAACTCAGTTTTAGTTAATAAAAATAAATGCCAAACATTTGTAGGTGTCCTTAGTCTGATTCCTATCTCCTGCTTCATCCAGGCCTGTCCATACCTCAGCAAGCTGCTGGGCTTCCTTCAGCAGGCTCTACCTTCTCCTACTTGAGTACTCTTTATATAGGCTTAGGCGCTTCGTTGATTTTATTTTCTTAATATTCTCGGTATCTGTTTAAACTTACTTGCTGGGGTTTCTACTACTGTTTTGTTATTCTAGTTTTGTTTGCATTTATTGGCCCTTATTTCAGATAGTCTTCTGATTCTTTGGGGTTTAAGTCAAAGAGGTCAGCTAGTCTTGTTCACTCTTTCCCCTTCCTAGTGACCTCAGTTGAAAAATTCAAGCATTATTCAAAGCCAGAAACCAGCATTTCTTTGGGGATAAACAATACACCCATGCGAAGGGAATCGATTCCACATGCACAACATCAAATTTGGGGAAGGACTGAACAGAGTAAATGGTGAACTTCAGCCTTGGAAAAAACAAGTGTTTCCAAAGTCCGTTATTATTAAAGAAAATGTATAACACATTTTCAGCCTTTCATTTAATGTATTAGAACCGTATTTAGAGACAAAAGAGAACCGAGAAAAGAGAACATGTGAATGTGTTTAAAACCAAATAGAGCTACTATCTGCCTGTAAGAAAGAACACTTGAAAAAGTCATGATGGAAATGTCATTCTACAAAGAATCATTTACAGGGAACCTGATGTGGAGCATAAAATACAAATTTTTGTCCTCCATAATGCAAAATAATAAAGATAAAAGTATATGCTAAAATAAACAGGAAATCAACAGAAAAATATTTGACCTAGAACATCTCCAAACAAATATCTATAAAGAATATCAGGTGCCAAAAAATATATTTACCTTATCAGTGATACTAAATATCATTAAAATAATTCAGTAATAAGGAAATCTTATTTAGACTTAATTTTTAATCCCCAAAGTCTACTTTTCTTTGAGTTAACGTAAAATTTTATTTATTTGCTATGATACTTCCAGTATTTGGTATCACTACTTTTTACAATTAAAATTGCATAACAAATTTTCCACACGTTTATGTACTGTACAAAAATAGAGAAAGAGACAGTGATATAATTATGGTATTATGCTTCTGGTACTACCCCAGTCATGCTTATCTGACCAAGATAGATTTATGTCAAGAGAAGATTTAGTCAAACACTAACATAAATCACTTCTTTTTTTCCTTTATCATTTAAACTCACTATCCATAATAAATATTTGTAAAAACAAATTAGTGTTATGCACAAAATAAGGATATGACTGTTCTGACTTTAGAAATTAAAAATATAACCAGATATATAGGAGATAAGTACACTTTTTAAATACTAAATTGTCCACTTGGCTTAACTTTCTTTGGCACACAGAAAGTGAGCCCTGTGTCTCATTCAGTTAAGTGTTCAGTAAGCAATAATAGGGTAAAACGCAGAGCCCAGCAGTCAGTGGGATGTTTTTTTGTTGTTGTTGTTGTTTGATTTGCTTTGGTTTCTTTTTTTTTTAATTTTATTTTAATGGTACATTTTAGATGTACATAGTGATAACATTCATCATAGGGGATTTGTACCTGTACATGACATATCTTGTTGCTTCTTTTTTCCCCATTCCCCTCCCCTCACCCCTCCTCCCTCCCTATCCACAACAGCTTTGTTTCCATTTTTTCCTTCCATTTCTTATTTCTCTTGTCCCTCTGTTCCTTTCCCCCTCCCTTGTTCCCTTTCCCATTTGGACATTAAGGATTCAACATATATGTTTTCAACAGACCCAAGAATAGTATATTTTTATTACTCAATACCTTACTTTTATATAGTATTTTAAGAAATAAACAAAATGCTTTCTAATCTTTTTAGATTCAGGGGGAAACATCGGTGTTACCCTCATGCCACAGATTTTCCCTTTCTGTAGTTTATAACCTCACAAGACCAAGAAAAATCCATGTGCTACACTTACTATCCCATGTGCTAGGTGTTTTTTCCATTTTTTTTTTGGTTTTGTTGGTGCTGGGGATTGAACCCAGGGCCTTGCACATGCTATTCTGCCAGTGGGATATTAATAGCACAGAACCATCCAAGGGTGGAACTAACTGGCATGGCCACTTCGCTACTGGAGAGCAGACTGGCACGACAGCTGTTGACAGTGCTGAATCAGTGGTAAATGGCTGACATATCTACGGGCAGTTCATAACAAAGTCTGTACACAAGTACAGCAAAGAAAAAAAGTGATTAGTCAGATAAATCACCTGAAAGTTCAAAATCAAAATCTCATACAGATTGGAGTCATGCCAAAGACCAGGAAATGAAGGTGAGGCAGAGAGCAAGGATTGGAGTGTATGTTAAAACCAAGGGAGCAAAATAAACCAGAGTTAGAACTCAGCCTTATCTGTCATCTGATCACAGAAGGTGCTCTGCCAGTTGGAAGTGACCATATATCTAGGTGTTCAACTTGTCTCCACGTTGGCCGGACACAAAGAGCCCAGAACCACGAGTTCTCTGACAGCAGCTCAGCTGACCCTCTGATTAGACATGTGGAAACAGTGTTACAGGAATTCGGGAAGGCGATGATGTGCAGGGAGTCCTTAACTGAAGAGTGGGGCATTAATAAACAGGGAGATGTATTACTTATGAATAAAGTCATTAATAACAACTTCAAATTAAAAGGGTGCACAGCAGGACCAAATATTCTCTACAGTCAATGAACAGACCTGTTTGGAGGAGGCAAGACTTTGTTGGGAAAATAGCAGAGAAAACCTGAAAAAAATAGACATGATTCACAAAGTGACGAACTTTAAAGACCAAGCTTAACAGGAGGCTAATGTGTAGGCTCCTTAGGATGAGGTGCTACCTTTTACATATCACTGACTATCCAAGTGGAACCAAATACATACTAATTATTTATTTAATACTTTTTGTTTAATTATGATAACAGAACCATAGAATTGTACTTTATTTAGAGATTAGATTAAGTACAAAAAGCAAAAATAACCAACTTAGATGGAGGGCTCACTGCAAGCCAAACATAACTAAAAGCTTTATATTCATTCTTATATAAACTATTTAAGCAAGTATTAGTATTCTAATCATTATTTGACAGTAAAAGAAACTGAGATCTGAAAAGGTTAAGGATCTTGTCCAAGGTAACGCACCTATAAGTAAAACTAAAATTTGAAGGCAGGTAGTCTAATTCTAAAAGCTAGAAACCGTACTCTGCTTTCTCTTTGGGTGATGCAAATTTTTTGCCTTTTGCTAGAAACTAAAGACTTAAACCAGGATGCTATACTCTGTGTGAATAACGATACCTGGTATCTATACGTCAATTGGTACTTATCAAAATACAATTCGTACCTTCAAGTTTCAGAATAGCCTTAGACAGAAGTTGGTGTTTCCAAACAGGGATTTTTTTCTATGAGATGGGACTTCACCGAGAGGGGACTCAATCTAGCATGGGTAGAATTTTAACTTGATAATAGAAAATACCTCCAAGAACATTAGTCAGAAGTTCAAAGGGCCAGTGAATGTGAGCTTGCTTGATCCCTAGGAGCAAGGTCAGAGCTGCAGTTTCAAGGCCTCGGGAGTTTCAGAAACTCCTCAACACCAGAAGTGTCAAGGCCGGCTTCAATCTCAGGACTCTTGAAAGAGCGAAAGGATTTGATCAGCTTTTTTATGTAAACAGCCTCTTTCAATTAGGTTGCCTGAACCTGTGATCACTCAGGGATCACATCTTAAATCCCCTTGTGACTCCAAGACCTTCACTCTGTAGACACTCAGTAAAGGTTATCTGTAAATGATTAAGGCTGAGAAGTCAGAGTAGGCCTGGTATCCATTATTTAAAATTTTCTAAATAGGGGCTGGAGCCAGGGGAGTAACTCACTGGTAGAACCCTTGCCTAGAATGTGTGAGGCCCTGGATTTTGTGCCCAGCACTACAAGATGATAGACAGACAGACAGACAGATAGAAATAAAATTGTCAAAAATGTAAATACAAAATAAATGCAATAATGATTAGTCTTCCAAAGCAAACAACTAAATTTAATTCTTTACACTTCTTACTAATTTTTATTTGCTCAATGAATCATGAAATAAACTATGTATTGTCTCCAGGTATAACATTTCTTTATAAATTACTCCCTCTGTATTTTACCTCAGAATCCTTCTTAGAAATGGTATGTATTTCTGTGATTTCCAAGAAGTCTGGCTCCAGCATTTTGGTTTATACTTAGTGTTTCAAGCAAACATCACTGAACTAGCCTATGTGATCTTTAATCAGAAACTTCTTAAAAATCATTCTTTTTAGCGTCTTCCTTTCTCTTTCCACAAAGCCAAACCTAGAAAGTTCTAGCAGCTTTTAGGACTTGAGTCTTAGTCATAACTATTATAGCTGTAAGAATGTCAAAGACCTTAGTTTTCTTCTCAAAGTCCTGCCTAAACAAACTCAGTTCTCGAATTCTCCCTTATGTGGCTAATTTGTAGCAATTTTATAGGCATTCGCTGATATTATGACCATTATGATAACATTAAATTCATTGTGGTGAAATTTCTTATTCAGAAGAGTTTCAATTTCAGGTCTTTTAATGAAGAAAATAACTTTATCCATTCCAACATATTTTTCAGTTGCTAGTTGAAATTAGATTGAAATATAAGATTTAAATTTAAATTGAAATATCAGTATGATAATTGCTGAAGTTGTTCCTAAGAGAAACTTGTATATTCTACCTTTAGCTTTACATTCTAATCATTCCATTATTCATCTGAACTTAGATCACAAAATATAACATTTAAGATTAGAAAACTATTTTAGAGACTAGTGACTTCTAAGCCTGTGTTTTTCAGAAGTAAAAATTGAGAGCAAATAGTAGTCCATTTTCATGGCTATATCAAAATACCCGAGGAACTTTATAAAGAAAATAGGTTTATTTAGCTCCCAGTTTGGGACATTGAAAGTTCAAGATTGAGCTGCCCATTGATTCAGCCTCTGGTAAGGTCCTCAGGTAAGACAGCATGATGACAGGAGAGTGTAGGCAAGAGGGACCACATAGTGAGAGAGAAAATCAGGGAGTATAGAGGGGCCAGTCTTGCCTCTGTGTAACAACCCACTGTCAAAGGAACTAACTGGGGTTCCACAAGAACTACGTTAATCCCTTCTGAGGACAGTGCCCTCTATAACCTGACCATCTCCCACTGAACCCCATCTTTTGAAGATTTCACCACCTACACACCACCACAAGGAAACCTCCAACACATGAACACTTGGGAAACAAATCACATCCAAACAAAAAAATTAAGCAACACACTCAAAGTTCCTAGTAGTAAATGAAGAGCCAGGCTTATACATTTGACCCTTAGTCAGAGCCCCTTTTGATAAAATGATATTCCTGCGTAGCAAAATAGTAAAAACCTTTAAAAATAACAACAAAAAACTTTATAACAAATGTATGCTGTTTACATTCTGTATAAATTTATTTTGGTACTTCTGCTGTTCAATGAAGTCAAATTTGCTAAATGACGTTTCTGTTGAAGAAGAACAGTATTCTGTGCCCACAGTAATTGTTCCTAAGTCACAACTTTGGTCTGTGGGATGTTAATATTTTACTTATGCATGAATCTACCTTTCCTCCTGATCTGTGTCATCAGTGAGTCAGCTCAGCAGTGCAGTACAATGAAAAGAGCAGGGAGCCAAAAGTCAAGCAACTTATTTTATAGCCTGAGCAGCTGACTAGCTATGTAACCTGGACAAGAACAATGGGCAGATAAACAAAGAGGTGTCCCCTTAAGTCCTTTGCAGCTCTAAAAACTATTCATTATCCTATGTACAGCCACTGAAATAAAAAGTCAACATATGGAAATTCTTGGCGTCTTGAGCTTACAGGACTTTTAAGTAGCAATTCATTTATATTATTCCTCCAAACTTCAACATTTATTACATTCTTGCCACAGAAAGTCTCTCTATATCATATCAAAAATCATTTAGTTTTGAAAAACAAATAGTGAGAAGAAGAGTGACTCTGAAATTTTCATCTGGCCCTGAGTCAATATTCTAACATTTAAGGTGAGATATGGCCATTCCTGAAAAGGTAAAGACCCCTCTTTTTCCTTCTTTAAAAACCAAAATGATCTCAAAATAGGAAATCAAATTATTTGAGCATAAAGTAATATAATTAAAGTCAAGTTGTTAGCAGTTTTAAATACCCTGAGATTAGCCAGGTGTAGTGGCACACATCTGTAATCCTGAAACTCTGGAAGGCTGAGGTAAGAGGGTCACAAGTTAGAGTCCAGCCTGAGCAACTTAGTGAGAACCTGTCTCAAAAGGGCAGAGGATACAGCTCAGTGAGAAGGCCCTGGGTTTATCCTCAGGACTGCCACTGCTACTACCCCTCCCCCCAAAAAAGAAAGAAAAGAAAAACCTGATTTAACTCTAAGAGGTTTTATGTCAGCCTAAGGGGAATTGCAAGGCAAAAACCTAAAGTGGATAACAAAAAACAAAAAGTAAGGACTCACAGCACACCACTAGGGAAAAATCACCTAATCACAAAGGAAGATAGCCAGAGAAGAGAACAGATCTACATAACAACCAGAAAACAATTAGCCAAATAAGGGTACTATGGCCTTACTTATCATCTAAGTCACTTTCTATCCAACACCCACAACCTAAGGGAGAAGAGGCTTATTTTGGCCCAAGATTTCAGTTCATAGTCAGCAGTCTCCAAGGCAGGAACACGACAACAGAGAGGTGTGGCAGAGGAAAAGGTGTGCAACTCATGCCAGCCAGGAAGCAGAGAGAGAAGGGAGGAGCTAGGGACAAGAATACACCATCCAGATCACAAACCAACAACCCACCTCCAACCAGGCCCTACCTCCTGACCACAGTCAGCTACTGAACCCATCAATGAATGAATCCTCTGATGAGTTCAGCACTCCCATGATCCAAGCACTTTCTACACACATGAGAATGTTGGAGGACAATTTAGATCTAAGCCATAACACAGCAGTAATTACCTTGAATGTAAATGGATTAAATTCTCCAGCAAATATTTAGGGTAGCACAATGGAAAAAAAGAAAAGAAAAAATAACAGGACCCAACTATTTGCTGCCTACAAGAGACTCATTGATCATATAAGGACAGAGACTAAAAGTGAAGATGTGGAAAAAGATGTTCCCTATAAATGGAAAACACAAGACAGCATAGCTATACTCATACAAGCCAGATATAATGAACTTTAACTCAAAAAACTGTAAAATAAAACAAAAAAGGTTATTTATGACAAAAGGGTCAATCACTCAAGAGGATATAACAACTGTACATATATATGCAAACAACATCAAAGCACTAAATATATAAAGCAAATATTAACAGACCTAAAAAGGAGATATCCCATGCATAATACAGTAAGTGTAGGGGATTTATATTATTTTATTTTTTATTTTTTTGGTGCCGGGGATTGAACTCAGGGCCTCATGCTTGTGAGGCAAGCACTCTAACCACTGAGCTAAATCCCCAGCCCCAAGTATAGGGAATTTAATACCCCATGTTATAGTTTATATCTAGATGCTCCCCAGGAGTCTCATGCACTCATAGGTAGGCACTTGGAAGGTGACTGGATTATGGAAGCTTATATCTGACCTGTTATTAGGAGGTGGGGTCTGGTCAGAAGAGAGAGGTCACTGGGGCACAACCTGGAAGGGTATATTTACCTCCCAGCTCCTCTCATTACTCTCCCTGCTTCTTGGTCATCATGACAAAGCAGCTTTCCCTCCGTATGCCCCTCCACTATGCTAGCCTACTTTGCAGCCAAAAGGCTATGGACTGAGCCAAACTAAACCTCTCCTCCTTCAATCTTGGGGGTCAGCTATTACATCCCAGCAGTAAGAAAGCAGCTAAGATGCCCTATTTTCAGCAAAATACAGCCTATCCAGGCAGAAAATCAATAAATGAGCACAGACTTAATCTACATTTTAGCAAGAATAGACCAAACAGGCTTATTCAGAACATTCCATCTGACAGCAGCAGAATAAACATTCTTCTCAGTATACATGGAATGTTCTTCAGAATAGATTTGTTAGGCCAAAAAACAAGTCTAAACAAATTTGGGAAAACTGAAATTATATCAAGTGTCTTTCTAACCACAATATGAAACTAGAAATGAGCAATAGGAGGAATTTGGGAAAATTCACAAATACATGAAAATTAAACAACATGCTCCTAAATATTCAATGAATCAAAGAAAAAACAAAAAGAAACATTTAGAAATATCTTCAGACAAATGAAAACCGCATACCAAAAGTTAAAGAATGTTGCAAAAGCAGTTTTAAGACACATATTTACAACACTAAATGCCTACAGAAAGAAATACAGAAAGAGAGAGAGAGAGAAAGGAGAGCAAGGGAGGGGGGAAGAAGGAAGGCCAATCCCAAACAACCTAACGTTACACCTCAAGGAACTAGAAAAATAAGAAACAATTAAGTCCTAAATTAGTAGAAGGAGGGAAACAATACAGATCAGAACAGCAATAAATGAAATAAATACAATTCAAAAGATCAATTAGTCCAAAACTTGATGTTTTAAAAAGATAAAATAAAGAAACTGTTAGCTTGACTGAGAGATTAAAATAAATAAAATTGAAACTGAAAGAAGAGACATTACAAATAATACCACAGAAATACAGAGGATCATAAGTATAAACAATGACATACCAACTAATTTGATAAATAAGAAGAAATAAATAAATTCCTAGATACACATAACTTACAAAGACTTAATTACAAAGAAATAGAAAATTTCACCAAACCAATAATGAGCAGAAAATTGAATCAGTAACAAAAAGTCTCCCATCAAATAAAACTGAAAACTCATTGGCTTCATTGCTAAACTCTACCAAATATTTAAAGAATTAATACAGAACTAATTCTTCTCAAATTCTTCAACAAAATTAAAGAGAAGAGAATTCTTCCGAATTCATTCTATCAGGCCAGCATTACTCAGATGCCAAGGCCAGACAAGAACACTCCAAGAAAAGAAAATTACAGCCCAGTATCCCTGAAGAATATAGGAACACACGTCCTCAACAAAATAGTAGCAAACTGATTTCAACAGCAAATTGAAAGGATCATTCGCCATGATCAACAGCAATTTACCCAGGAACACAAACATAGTTCAACATCTTACATGCAAATCTATAAATGTGATTTACAACATTAATGGAATGAATGGCAAAAAACATATGACCATTTCAACAAATGCAAAAAATGCACTTGACAGAATTCAACATCCTTTCGTGATAAAAAGCTCCCAATAAATTAGGTACAGAAGGAATATACCTCAATACATTTAAGGCAATATATGACAAATCTTCACCTATTATCTTGCTCGATGGTGAAAGTTGAATACGGCCATCTAAGATTAAGAATAAAACAAGTATGCTGACTCTCACCGCTTTGATTCAGCGTCAGAGCTGGAAGCCCTGCCAGAGCAGTTAGGCACCAAAAAGAAATAAAGGCATCCAATTTAGAAAGGAAGAAGTTAAATTACCCCACTTGCCCTTACATGATCTTTGCGATGGTTAATACTGATTGCCAACTTTACTGGATTGACAGACACCTAGAAGATTACTACAGCACACTTCTGTGTTTGTCTGCTGGGGCGTTTCCAAAGACAATTAGCATGTGGGCCAGAGAACGGAGGGGAAACAAGCCCTAAGTGTTGGGGGCACTGTCCAATAGGCCTGGAGCCTGGAGGGAACAAATGGTGGAAGAAGGAAGTCAGCCCCCACAGGCAAGCTTGATTCTTCTTGAGAAGCCATTGCCCACAGGCAACAGATTCAACCTTCTTCAGCCTCACACCGGTCACACCAGTGACTCTGCAGGGAGCTTCCAGCCTCAGCCAAGGCAGGAATCCAGCTTCTGAAATAAGCAGCTACTTGTTTCTGTGGCTCTCCAGCTTGCAGACAGTCACTGTGGGACTATCCAGCACTCTCATATTTACTGCAGCAGTATTCACAATAGTCAAAAAATGGAAACGACCTCAGAGTTCATCAACTGATAAATGGACTAAGAAGATGTGGTACATACCCACAATGGAACTCAGCCTTAAGAAAGAATGAAATCCAGACATTTGTGTCGACCCGGATGGAACTTCAGTTCATTACATTCAGTGAAATAAGCCACGGACAGGCCTCATAATCTCATGAATACATAGAATATTATAAAGTTGATCTTATCTTATAAGCAGAGACTAGAATGGTGGTTGGCCAAGGTCGGGGACCATGGGGAGAAGAAAGGATAGGCGAAGGCTTGATCAAAGGACACTGAGTTATTGTGATACAGAGGTAAGATCTGTGTGTTATTGCACAGTAAGGTGACTACAAGTGCTGATAGTGGACCATATATTTCAAAAACCTGCAAGACAGGAGTTTGGAAGTTTTCACCATAAAGAAAATGACAAATGCTTGAGGAGACAGACATGATTAACCTGACTTGACTATTACACAGTGTATCTAGATATCAAAGTATCACTTATTACCCCATAAATGTACGTAATTTTTATATATGTTTAAAAAATCGATTTAAATTTTAAAAATAAGGTAGAGATTAAAACATAACATCACTTTAAATTTACTTATTATTTTGGAATATCCCTTAGCATTAGATTCCTATGTTGTAGTCAAAATAAATAAAGACAAGTTCACAATTATTACTTTGACTCATTTTTTTGGAGACAAAGTCTCACTCAGTTGCCCAAACTGGCTTAAAACTTGAGATCCTCATGCTGCAGCCCGACGAACTGCTGGGATTACAGGCAGGCACCACCATAGCCAGGTTCAGAATTATTTTCAATATGTTATAGCAAGACCCAACCAGGATGATTAATGCAAGAATATTATACATCAATTAATTTCTATATGCCAATTTCCTCATCTAAAACAGTGAGAACCATGCCACCAGGTGCCGCTGAGCCAATTGAGAGGAAAGAACTTTACAAATCTGTATACATCTCTGCCATCATCAAATGAAAAAAAAAAAAATCAAACCATCATGCAGGTATGTCTACCATGACGCCAAAAAGATCTTTTTAAAAAAAGGCTAAGTGTCTGAGCCAGATTTTCATTCTCCCCAAAGGAATTAGATATTTATACCTAGTAGAAGTGATGAAATTGCCATTCTCTTTCTTCCAACTGAAAAAGAAAGAAAAACGAAGTTCTTAACTAAGATAGGAATTCTTTTTTAAGATAGAAAAATACAATAGCCAACACCTGTTAGTACTTTAAATCTGTGAAGTATTTACATATGTTATGATTTGTGATCTTCATGACAAACTGTTTAAGTAGAAAGTATCTCATCTTTCATCTGAGAACAATGAAGCTCACTGTGACTTTCATGGGCTTACTCAGCAAGTCTGAAGTGGTGACAGTATTTGAACTAGGACTTCATTTGTGGAATATTCCCCTTTCCATTAGCTAAGCTAGGTTAAACTCACAAGTGACCACGTATACCTTGGAAGTCACATGGTCTGAGTAATTGCCTGGGTTGGCTAAAGCTTTGGACTTTCAGTCTGATTTTTCATAATTTGCGCTCTCTTTCAACCCAGTCAAGTCTCCATGTATCTTCTGGGTTTTTATTTATCATTTAATATACAAACGCCCTCTTTGGACTGTGAGAATGCTGATGGAAGGGACCAGGGCCTATCCACATTCTTTTTACCTACAATAGTTTGTGCATAAGAAGCCGTAAACAAAAAACAAACAAAAAAAAGATAACCTTTGAACAGATAACTATTTAAATGAATTGAGTCAATTTATCAATTTGTGCAAAAAAAAAAAAAATTTACATCTACTTTGTGACCTGTTTAGAGGTAGGTAGGTTAACATGACAGAGTGAACTTCAGAATGCCATGTGGGGTTTATGAACTCTAGAGAAAGATGGGCAACTGCTAATAACTGTGACAGGAACTCAGAAAAGAGCTGCTCACTATGGAAGCTAGAACACAGGGACCCAGCCTAGTGTGGCGGAACAAGGAGACATTTAATCTGCAGTCTTAGGTGGGAGGGGAGGGAGGCAGGTGAAGAAGAAAAAGCAAGCTAGACAGAAAGATGAGCACATGTACTCAAATGGGAAAACACATCCACAAAGGCACATCTTAAATCCTGCATCTTACTGGACCACCACGACTCAGGACCAACTCCAGTGATGACGGGACTGCCAGGGACAGTGGCATCCTCACAGGTTAAAATTATTTCTTTGTAGATAAATCATGAACTCTTTCATCTTAAAATACATCTTCAGCACATGTATTCAGTCTTGCTACAAAAGTAGGAAATAGATATGTGGTGTTCTGAAATCAAACTTTCAATCTCACACACAGGGATTCAATACCCTAATTGGTAAGTAGCCTGGTTAATAAACCAGATTGTTGTGAAGCCAGTTGGAAAATATAATGATTTATTCAGCCACAGCTGATTTTTTTAATAACTGCAAATATTATAGTTAGTTGTAATTGTAATTCCAGTTGTAAATTAAGAGTATTCAGTGGGATTTAAAAGTTGTTATACTGAGGTGTCATGTGGTTATATGTGGTACCTCAAGTTATAGAAAATACAATAAATTATATAGCTTTATGGCCAGCATTTTATACATGTAATTAAAATGATGCATTCCCACAGACTATAGATTTACGATAAACTTTGGCTCAAACCTATGCACATATATAAAGTGCAGGAAAGACACATGCCTTTGTTCTATGTAGACATATACTGAGCAATCACTGAGTAATCCCAAAGCGGTAGCATTATGTACTGAATTGTGTACCTGCAAAATTCGTGCTGAAACCCTAATCCCCAGGACCTCAAAATGTGACCATGTTTGGAAACAGAACCTTTAAAGAGATCATTAAGATAAAACAAGGTCAAATGGGAAGTCCCAAATCCAATATGACTAGTGTCCATAGAAACAGAGGAAGAAACACCAGTAGAAATTGGCCGAGAAAAGGACAGGAAGGAGGAGACAATCTTGAGCCAAGGAGAAAGGCCTCTAACCAAACCTACCAACAGGTGGATGTCAGAATTTAGCCTCCTGGACTGAGAGTAAACTGATTTCTGTTATTTAAGCCACCAGTCTGTGGTGTTTTTTGTGGCAGCTTGTTTTGAACTGAATCACGAACCCCTAAAACCAGTATGTTAAACACCCAACCCCCAAAATAGGGCCATATTTGCAATTGGGCCTTCGTGGAGATAATTAAGATTAAATAAAGTCATAAAAGTGGGCCCCAAAACCCATACAACTGATGTCATTATACGAAAATACCAGGAGTGTGTGGGCAGAGAAAAGGCCACGTGAGGACACAGCAAGTCTGGAAGAGAGGCTGTGCCAGATACCAAGTTTTCTAGCACCTTGACCTTAGCTTTTCGGCTTCTAATCATGTGAAGAAATTAATTTTTGTTATTTAAGCCACTAGTGTGTGGCATTTTGTTATGGCAGCTCCAGAAAACTAATACAAGTAAATACTTCACAGCCATAAATACACATTTACAAGCATACGCACATCCAGACTGACTGAGTACAGTGAAATTATCCAGATTCCAATTTGAAAATACTAAGAGGACTTTTATCATGGCTTTGCAAATTAGAATTTTTATTAGATTAAAATGAAAATGCACGATTCATATTTATGCAGCCAGACTGAATCTGGATATTCCTTAGGAAAAAAGAATTGCTTTTATGAAACAAGGTCAATGTATGGGAACCATCAAATTTTTAAAAATGTTTTGGACACATTCACGAGTTGATTGTTTCAGCTTTGAGAGAGAATGAAGATCCTGGCTTAGCAAATCGCCTGAGAAGAATATTAAACTTGGACTCCACTATGTCAAATTAAACAGTACTCATGTAGTTGTTATGTTCCCGTCACTTATCAAGTTACCTGAAGAAGCTTTTTGTGAGTTTAATTAAACCTGGCTAATTTTCAAACAGTACAAAGAAAAATGAATTCCTTAAATATTTAATCCACTTATGACTCAAGGTGTCGTATCAGTTCAAGTCTCAGAATTAATTACCTTTGAATTAAAGTTGCTTTTTCAGACATTTAAGACATAGAGTCACATCTCACACAACGTGTAAATTTAACATTTCATCTGTTCGCTAAGATCATTTATTCCAAACGCTGTATTCAAACTCTCAACCTGAACAAGGCACTATCGTTGTAAGCTGTGTAACAGCTTACAACTCCAGATTCCCATATACAAAACCAGAAGATCCAATATGTGAAGAGAGAGGAAGCCACACATACACCTGAAGCCACAAAGAAAATCATGGGGTGGGTGGGGTCGGGCATGACAACACTTGAGGTCTCAGAGATTTGTTAGAGCTCAGTATCATTTAACTGTTCTCAGCACTGAGGCTGTAAACTGTGCTACTGGCTCAACTTCCGAAGCATGATGTTTTGGAGCTGAAATTCAAATTCCCGGGTGTGTTAAGAAATTGGGAGGTTATTAAATTAGCTATTTAGTTCTTAAATGTACAAGTCTTCTTTGAGTTTATCCTCAGATATCATTTTCTAGCATTAGCAATATAAACAGTAACTGAAAACACATTCCCAGAATAAATCATTGAGCCATCTTCCTTTCCTTCCACCACTACCTCCCACACACCTTTGATTTAAATATAATTATTTACATTGAAAATTTAAAACACAAATGGCATGCTGGAAATCACAGTTCTGGTCTCTTCCAATGTTTTTAAATGAAATGCATGATGCAAGTACAGTTTGTTGTGATGAAAAATAAGAATAGGAAAAAAAAATAATTAGAAAACACTGAACTCCCAGCAGTTATCCAAAGAGGAACAGCCCACACTGGGCAATAAAGAGTCAAGGCGCCAGCGCAGGCCGGGCAGGGACACCTACCACCTTTTATCATTCCCACGTCGTAGCACTTGCGAAGCCGGCAGGCCTGGCAGCTCTTCCTCCTGTTCTTATCAATCGTGCACTGGTTGGTAGCTGGACATATGTAGTCATTATGCCCTAGTAAAAGCAAGAGGACAGAATTAATATTATTTCAGAATACTTAACTGAACTTACAGGGAAACGGCTGGAGGCCGCTTTCCTATCACTGAGCAGAGCTCACTGAGCTGCTGTCTCAACCTCCCTGCACCAGCCCCCACCCTGCCAGTAACTGTTAACAAAACCTTTGCTAGACTTAACTCCTACCTCAACCCATTGCTTCAGGAGTCCTCGGGCAAATCACCTTCAGTTCACAGAGTCTATGTTCGGCAGCAAATTGTGGTTTTGTTTGTTAATTTTTTCTTACCCAGGCCACTCGCTAAAATTGTCACAGTAGAGCTATTAGAAATCAAACTTTCAGATAGAGAGTTTCAAAGTGGCCCTTCATAAAATATCAATTAAAGAATCTTTAATTATTCAGATGAAGCATAAAGCACCTCCACTGAAGCCCGGGATGGTAATCTGGGTGGCAGCAAGGTAAGTAAGTTAGTCCGTCATTTACTACTGGCGTCCCCAGGTCCGATATCCGTCCTCTCTGACCTGGGAAGCTAGTGGTTCACACTACCTAAAATTATCTGGAGACTTTAATGTGAGATTCTGTGCCAAGGGTTTGCCAGAGCGCCCTGGACAGGGTCAGCCGCCAACAGATAGCAGTTGTTATTATTATGTAACTAAGAATCCGCTTTCTTTTCTCTTGTCAACTCGCTCCAGTTCACATACTTCTTCCTCTTTGACTTTCATTGTGTGCAAGGGCATCCCACCTCACTCTAACTGCCAACTGGCACCCTGCCCTCCTTCCAGCCGAACTCTAAAACGTCTATGCTGAGGATCCTTGCCTCCATCTCTCCTGCAAGGCTCAACCCCTGCCAATCAACTTCCCACCTTAGCTGCCCCACTGAAGCAGCTTCCCTAAGATCCCTGATGAGTCCAGGGCCAAATTCAACAGATACTTTCAGTACACAGCACAGCCGACCTGTCAGAGCAGCTGACAGAGCTGACTCCTCCCGGCCTCTTGAGACGTTCTTGCCCTTGGCTGCCAGCCCACAAAACCCTCCCCACGTTCCCTCTCTCTCAGCCTGTGGCTTCCCACCACTGTCAGCCACTAAGCCAGAGTTGCCTGCAGCTCGGGGTTAGATCCCCTTCTCCTCCTTCTGCTCCACATTCTGGCAGAGACCTGGTCCCTGCCTGGGACTCCCGGTATTACCAACGGCGGGTCACTCACAAACTGACACTCAGCCCAACCTTCCTTTTGGAGATCCAGGCGTGTACATCCAATTCCCTACAGGGAGTTTCCACTCTAAGACTTAGAAATCCCCTCTACTTCTTTATCCATCAAAAGAAAAAAAAAAACCCAAAACCTGGTGTGAGCATGCAAAACATTAAACTTCACAAATTAATAATTAGTGACATGTTTTTATGTAAGTCTAAATCGTTACATGCCTTACGGAAATGTCTTGAATTTAGGCTGAGGAAATGACATATACTATTCTAAACATGTTTCCCACTCTCAAAAAAGATGAATATATATTCCACCGCCTAATGCAGGAGTCAGATTCTCTACTTAGGTCTCTATCATCCCATTTAGTAAGGACGAAATGCAACATGTAGTGAACTGTTTTAAATCAGAGCTCTTCGTTTTTCATTCAATTTAAGGGTCAGCTCCCATTTGAATAGGGTAGAGTGAGGACTTGATAAGAAGTGCCAGCTTCATAAAATTCAGTCCTCTATCTTTAAATATACATTTTAAAAATCACTGTATAAAACTGATCAAATTAACATCTGAATTCTTCCATTACATAATAGAAACCAGCAAGCCGGTCAGCAGTTACAATCTCAAAACTTTGGCAGAGGAACACACACTGCCTTAAATATCCAGGCACAGTTATTATTTTTAAATTGACCTTATTAACAGGGACAAATTGAGGAACTAGAAACAAAATTTATATGGGCAGATGCTAACTCTAATCAAAAGGTGAATTCTTCTAGTGTCTTAAAGAAACTTCCAGTGTTTGGTCTCCTGTGGTTTTTCCACAGAATATAGTGGCATGTTCTAGCTAAAGGAAAATGAGTATAAATTTCAGAAGAAAAGAGTTGATAACCACTCAAACCGAATATTACTTCAACTCACTTTCTCCCCCAAAGCCAGGCGTGTTGCAAGCCAGAAGACAGGAGAACCAAACTGGGTCGGAGGCCCGTTGGCTGGATCTTCTATTTGGATGGGCCGTCCACTATCGATGGGTATCTTTATACAACCACGTGATATTCCTGAACTAACATGTCTGACACATAAAATGTGCTGGAGCTGTGTAACTGAGCTCGCCCCTTTACATCTCTTTGTGAAAAGAGATGCACAACAGGACCGTGTTCATGTGTGAAAACTATTGTCACGGTGCTGTGTTTTCTCCTGCCCAAAATACATTAAAATGTCGAACTGAGAAACTGGCAAGAAGCACAATTGAGTAAGTGCATATTTGATAGCTACAGTTAAAACAAATTGTTCTCAACTAGGCATGGTGGCACATGCCCATAATCCCAGCATGCTGGAAGGCCGAGGCAGGAAGATGGCAAGTTCAAGTCCAGCCTGGGCAGCTCAGCAATTTAAAAAGACCCTGTCTCGAAATCAAAAATTAAAAAAGGGCTGGGGATGTAGTTCAGTGTGAAGGCTGTGGGTTCAATATCCAGTACCACCAAAA
The DNA here is from genome assembly GCA_004026905.1 of Hystrix cristata. Classification (NCBI taxonomy): domain Eukaryota; kingdom Metazoa; phylum Chordata; class Mammalia; order Rodentia; family Hystricidae; genus Hystrix; species Hystrix cristata. The sequence goes on from PVJO010010497.1 coordinate 59,008, forward strand.
ATAAATTGTTCTTAACCTGACACCATTAACAACTATTTACAAATCTCCAATTCAGAAGAAGAAAAGCAACAAAGTACGTCTTTTATTTAATGAACACACCCTAGTCATTGTGTGTCATTAAAACAATTGATTTAAATTACTTTAGGAAGAAACTTCTTCTTAAATCCTATTGTTTGATCTTGTGAAAACAATAAGTGAAAAAAATACTACTAAAGTAGAGTTGATTTTTTAAATAGTCATCAATTGTATTAGTGAGATATACAGTGTTTTACTGAAGACACAGAAGATTTTATGTAACTGTGACCAGATCTGGCCAAGACTTCCCTCTGCACAGGTCTGAATGAAGCACCAAAAGCCAAAGCAAAGATGTGATGTCCATTTGGAAAAATAGCCACTATTAACTCACCTACCACAAAATAACAGTGGGAGGTGGGTGTGTAGCTCAGTAGTAGAGTGTTTGCCTAGCATGTGCAGGGGCCTGAGGTTCAATCCCCAGCACTGCTAAATAAATAAAGTAAAAAGTCTGGGGGAGGGGCTCTGTGGTTCAAACAACAGGAAGTGAAGGATACAAGAGGCACAGGGAACAATCAGAAGGACCAAAGAGTGAGGACAGAAGACACCTGCAGACAGGAAGCTCCAGGCCGACCCCGGCCCCTGAGGGTGCACATGGAACTTTTCCTTCAGCACTTCCGGGATTCCTTTGTCATGACTTTTTCTGCTTTCCTTCCCTTATTTTCCCTCTTCCAGTATTCGCCAATATCATCATTCAGAAAGTCTACAGTTTGTTAGTTATGAAAATAAACAATAACCCATATTCAGATTCCAAAGGAATATAAACGCAGGCCAGATCAAAACAAGCAGTGACATGGAGAGAAATCTAATACTGTGGCTTTCTCCTTTTGTCACCTTCTCTCTCAGTACTTGTGGGCAGTCACCTCAGTTCACACCTCATTCCTGAACTTCAGACCTGACTTTCCATCCAGATTTGACTCACAGACTCTTCAAGATGGATGTTTCCTGGAACTGACCGCCTTTCCACCTCAGCACCCCATCACTTCTCACTACCCACCATGAATGTGGACTTCTGGGTGTTATTCTAGGTCTCCTCTCTTCCTTTAATGGACCCTTCCTCCTGAACACCGCCACACACACACATACACATGCAGGTACCCCACACACACACACACAAATGAAATCTACTATTTCCTAAGGAAACCAATTTTGTCCTGGCCCCGCTACCACTCCCAGAATCCATGCCATCTCCCGCCCAGCTCGTCACCGCAGCCCACTGTGCAACACCTGCCCCCCACTGTCCCCCGCCAACCGCTCTCCACAGTGCTGCCAAAATCATTGCTCCCTAACCACACACCACCCCATCACTATCCTGACTTACTATTCTGTGCACCGCAGAGCCCCAAGGATAACGTGTAGATGCATCAACACAGTTTACAAAACTCTCCTGAACCCCTTTCCACACCTCTCTTCACCCTCTCCAAGTCAGATCCAAGTTCTTTCTGTGTCTTCTGTCTGGGGCACTCTCACTCCCAGGACTCTTCTTTCTCGTGGATACAACTTTCCCTACTCTTGCCTCAATGGGCTCCTACTCATCTTCAAAGTGTTCCTTTCAAGGTATCGATGCCTCTGAAATCTCTTCTGCCCCACCACACCTAGCCTCTCCCCTATTGTAGCACTTACCACAATGCCTTCTCATTGCTTGTCTCAAGCCCCAGATGGCTCTAGACTTCACAAGGGATAAGCTATATCTGTTTCATCTGTCACCACCGATCCTGCACCCAGCACACTAGCAGGTACACAGTGGAGCTCAGACAGCATGACCATGAGCTAAACCAATAACGTCACAGCTCTGTGTCACAACCTCCCCCCAAATACCTGCGGAACGGAAGCCTCCCACAGTGCAGACTGGGGCTCCACAAAGGAAACAACAGCTAAACAAAGCAATAGCTGCTGCACCTCAGGACTTCAGAACCAGGGTGAATGAGAACAAGACTTGGTCCTCACCGTGGTACAGGGCCAAGAAAATAACCGATGGAGGAGGCTGCTCTGTAACCTGCTTCCAACCAGGTCTCATCTCCTCAGGGCACATTCAGCTATGAACTCATCAGTGGACTAACCTACCGATGAGTTTAGTGACCTCATGATCCACTTGCTTTCCAACAGCCCCACCTCTGAGCACACGAGACTTTGGGGAGATATTTTAGATCTAAACCATAATACCTTCTCTTAAATGATAAGGAAAATATGGACTTCCTACATTATCTGCATTCACTCCAACCCTGCTTCAAGAGTGATACTTTATCTTGGTGGTGTCGTACACATTACTCACTGCCAGCAAAAAAGTATTATGGGAGCAGTCAGGTGGGACAGAAGAATAAGTTCAAACAGTGATGTTTTGGGGGGCTCACAAGCAAAAAGAAAAGACCAGTAAAGAATTTCTTATAGAAGTGAGACTTCTAAAGAGTTTTAAATGAGAGTGGGAATGTGCAACTTTCATAAAAAACAAAGGATTAAAAGTATTCACAGTTATGCCAAAGAAAAAAAATCCTACCAAAATCTTTATAATCATCTCTGAGCAGTAAAGTAGATGTGGCAGAGAAATGTGAAGAAGTTTTAAATAGATTTGCCAAATAGTTAAGGCTAGTTAGGGGGAGGAGGAGGAGGAAGTCGAAGATTCCAACGGTTTGTGCCAGGATGTCTTAATAAAAATTGTTCTTACCACTGATCAGAAAGAGGATTTGATCGGGGATTGGGGTGGGGAGAAGAGGTATGAAACAATCTTAGCTTTTATAGTTTAGACCTCAAATGCACCCCCAAAGTCTCATGTGTTCAAAGGTGGGGCTTTCAGAAGGCCATTAGATCATGAATTGGAGCCGTTGATTCATTCATAGCTGACTTTCCTGTTTAGGAGACAGAGACTGGTTGGAGGAAGTGGGTCACTGGGGATGACTTAGAGAGTCCAGCGATGTGTCAATAATGTACCAACCCACTGCTCAGTAGGCCATTGGAAATGCATTTACTAAAGCTTGGAAGTTCAAGTTGAAATGAAGTTGGATGTCAAATTACCCTGTAATTCAACTTTCATGTATACACTAAAAATAGCTGAGTGATTAGGAGTATAGTTCCATGCCAGTATGCTTAGCAGGGAAGAGGCTCGGGTTCAATCCCAGCACTACAAATTTATTTTAAAAATTGAAATCAGGGACCCAGAAACATATGTGTATATCCACATCCCTAGCAACATTACTCACACTAGTCTCAAAGCAGAAGTAACTCAAATGTCCAATAACAAATAGACAGATAAACCAAATCTGATATATACATGCAATAGAATGTTATTCAGCCTTAAAAAGGAATGAAATTCTGACATATAATACAACATGAGTTAAAATTCAAAATCATAATGCTGTGCTTATCTGGTGAGATGAGCCAGACACAAAAGAACAAATATATGATTCTACTTACGTGATGGACCAGAATGATCAAATTCACAGAGACAGAAAGTAGCACTGTAGTTACCAAGTTGTGGGAAAAATGAGTGAAGAGATATTGTTTTATAGATACTGAGATGCTGTTTGGGAAAATGAAAAAGTTCTGGTTGCACAACATAACATAAATTAACTCAGTGTCATTTTTAAATGGTTAGCATACTAAATTCTGTTATGCACATCTTGCCACAATTTTAAAACATGAAGTTGGAGTTGTGACAAGTGTCTACATAAGAAAGGGCAGAAAAGAGGATCAAAGTTGAAGAACATGAGTTGGCCTGTCCTGATTTTCTTCCATACAACAGCTTCTGGCTCTAGGACTGACTGGCCACAAGGGTCACGTGCTTCCCATGGGCCAGGTCTCACGTTGGGTGACTTCAGCTCTTTATCTCATCTAATCATCACAAGCAACGAATAAGATCCCTCCATCTCCTAGTTACAGAAGTCAGAAGCTGTGATTCCACGAAGTTGACTAATGTGTTCAAGGTCACTTGGCTAGTAGATGGCAGACCCATGATTAAAATCCAGGTCCGTCTCATTCACAAGTCCTTGCTCTTCAGGAATACTGCCATGGTTTGAATGGAAAGAACTCAATAAATGCTGAACCAGAACAACTAACTACTAAGTTAGACTTTAAACTACAATTTAAAAAAATATAATAAACTAATGGAATTACTATGTCATTGAGAAGGTATTTCAGAAGCAGCCATGCAATTATTTCCAGAACCTGCAATTCCTAACATTCTCATATTTGTAGCTCCCAAAATATGAAAGATTAATCACATGAAAGACCGTCATCGTACAAGATATATATTATAGAAATCTTTCTGGAAAACCTTTCAGCACAGCCCAGCATAAACCAAGGAGGGAAAGAGAAAGTAGAAAGCAAAGTGTTGGAGAAATTCACAAGAAATTTATATCCCATGGAAGAACAACTGCAGTATTATGTTTGGAAATAAATTTTGACTCAGATGGTGAAGCAAATACTCTCCCACTTACACCCAATGCAATGAGCCAAACAAAATGAAATAAAATTTGGCTGTCTTGGTGAGTACATTCCTAAAAATCCAGTGAAGACATTCAACATGCCATGATTTCAACTATTTCACAACCACATCTGTACATAATGGCATGCAAATAAAAACAGCATGCCTTAATAATACATCCTAAATTACGTTTTTACCCCAATCAGTTCTAATTAATCTCATCAATAGCAACTACCACTTCTAATTGGCATTTACTTGTATTTTTTAAATAAAATAAAAATTATTATTGGCTTCTAAGTATAATTTCAAAAGAAGATCTTTTTTAAAAAGGAATTCTAGGAAAGAAAATCGTCCTGGAAAGTTTCTTTTTCTAAATGAAAACAAAGCGAAGAGGAAATCCTCTTTGCCCTCACAAGACCCCAGTTTGCTAAAAGTTTTGGCCAGGACAATAGCATGATCCATCTTTTTGTCCAGCCTCTAGGTTGCATCTGCAGAACCACAATTGTTTTAAGTATATGGCACA
>PVJO010010498.1:0-63819 GCA_004026905.1 Hystrix cristata
GAAGTAAACACTGGACTTTCTCTGTCTTAAATTTGATAACCAGTTGATCTTAAGGTATAGTCTAAATTGTTTTGACCTTCTAGTCCCTAAATTAAGTAAAATTTCTTTGAATGCCATTCATGTTTTAGCTTGGTTTATCACATCCATTTATTTCTCAGCAAACTGCCCCCCTCCCATCACCCACTGCACTACTCTGCAGCTACGCCATGTCCCCTCTTGCTTCTATGCTCCTGCAAAACAGTCTTTCCCATGGCTTTCTTCACCAGAGTAATTTCTTACTGTCTATCAAGACTGCTCAAGCATCACCTCTTACCTCCAATTCTGCCTCCAACATCCCTGGGGTTAATTCTACTTTGGTGTGCTCCCGTGGCACACTAAACAAATCTCTATCTTTGCTGTTTTAATCATCAGTTCCTTTGCCTCCTCTCTGGGGGCAAGATCTTGTTTGACTTGTCACAGTCTGCAAATAAATGTGATTTTACTTTAGTGTCTGAATCTTTGATTAACTAGTTCAATAAATGAATGAATTGAATCAAAGAAAGCATGCTGGGCTAGAATTAAAGTGAGCGTAAGGTAAATTTCTAAAATTCTTTCTAGCATAAAGAACGTAGGGATGAAGCTAATAAAGACCAGTAAATCTTAAATTTTGGAGGGGGGGAGGTGCATGGTCTGGAATCTGTACAGAATAACTGTTATTTCAATTTGTATGGGTTTAGAGCAGAATTTAAGTTATTAAATCTGTTAACCATAGTCCACTGTACATATTGCCTAACTTAGAAAAACTCAGAAGAAAAATATCTTCCACAAATATGAGAACAATGTTAAACCAACTGGTGAAAAGGCTTTGGAAGATGCATGTTGTACTCTTACACTTAACCCTGAAAATCTCTTTCAAAAGAACTTTGTTTCTGACAATCATATCAAAGCAAGTCAGGCTGGAGGCAAAAGAAAAGTTGTGCTGCAAATAAGTGTCATAAAAAGTCATGGGAAAATCTGACAATTTAAATAATAAACTGAAATGCATCTATCATATTAGTCAAAGGCAACATATGATTACTTTTGTGATATATAGACTAATAGGAGGTTAAAAACAAACTGGGAACCAAAGGAATCTGAATTTTAATCTATGTTTAAAACAGTAGCTATATGTTTCAAGTACATAATTTTCTCTGAGTTTTACTCAGTTTTCCTGCAATTTACTATATAATTTCTACTGTTCTTAAACTTAGCTAATGCTAAACAAAGACCTATCCTGTCGGAAACACAAAGAGAAATGTGGTACACGGTAACCTAAGAATTGCAGATAATTGCACAAAAAGTAATACCAAGATACATTTGAGGATTAGCCCAAAAATCTTTTTAAGGAAATTATCCATTGATTATCTAACTATCCCTGGGCTTTGTGAGGTTCTGGAGGAACTGATGTTGCCTCTTGAAAAAGATATTCAGCTTGGATTAATCGAGGCATAGTTTGAATAAACTTTCCTAAATAATTACAGAGAATACTATTGGGTTCATAATACTCTGTTGGCCGTGGTTTGTTAGACTGCAGGAACACATAGTCCCTACACTTAGCTAGATCAGAAAATGATATTAACACTAGTTATTGCTGCTATAATGAAAGACTCATTGTACTGTAAATTTGGTAACAAGGAAAAGATCTTAGTAAATTGCTACTTTACAAATTTTTTGTATTGGAAACTCCTGCTTATGACTGACATTCTCTTAAGATATTGGCAGATGAGTCCCTGTTGGGAAAGAGAATAGTAAGACTGTTGGGCGGATCACTCTTACTAAGAAACAGGCATTTAAACTTCCTGGGTGGTTAGAGCTCATGGAGCCAAACCTCAATAGAAGACTTTGGGAGACAAACAGAACTAAAATGACTTCAAAGGAATCTCCTAAAAATTATTTTAAGTAAGGAAAATCTGGTTGTGGTTACCTAAGAAGAATTGTAAAGAGTTAGTACGATATGAATTCCTAGATAAAGAGCTAAGCATGCAATAATTTATGTGAAATGATCAGGATGCACTGGAAGAAGAAATAAATTAATCAAGTAAAGAAGTCTCTTTGCTTGATTTGACTATAAACTTAGTTCCCACTACTTAACCTTGTCTAGTATTTGGCCGGAATATTTTAATTTTTTTTTTAATAAAGCACACCAGTTTTACTCAACTAAGCTAGGAATCAAGATGTAGGAGGTAGCCATAATTAATATAATTGGGATGACTAATGAAATCTGAATATGGATATCAAATTATAATGTAATATATCTATATAAAAATTTCAAAATATTGTATTTACAGATGTCTATGTAAAAGAATCGTTAGGAGATATGTGTTAAAGTACATAAGGGTTAAGGGTCATATCAGATGTGTTCTCTCAAACATTTCAGCAAAATCAGTATTAATAATTATATTATTCAGAGAAGGAGGAAAAGCATTCTTAAACACATTGAATATAGGTAAAAGTTTATGGGACTCATTCTGATACTCTTGCAACATTTTTTAAAAATAGGAAACTATAAAAATTCATTGTGTGCCCTTCCCAAAACCAGCCAGAATGGATGCAACATCTGTCGACTTCAGACTTTCACATTTAAGTATGATTTTGCCTGGTAACATGTGAGATCAATGTGCAGTAGGCAGAATTCTCACTGTAACATAGAACTACATCTTAGAAGTTGCAGGTAATAGGTGCCTTTTTTTCTTATCCTTCCAAAATTCCATTCATAAACTCTAATTATTTGGTTAATTCCAGACTCATTCATCAGGCTAAGTCAAATGGTCTGAATTATAATTGAAGCTGCCCCGTACCAGATACAAAAGTGTTTTCTAACCTGGTTATCTGCCTCCCAAACAAGGACATCATCATTTGTGTCAATATGGCAGAGCTGAGACTCTCCAAAACATGACATTCATAATCTTCAGGATGATAATCAAAAATTATTTGACATAACAAAAAGAAAGAATACACAATCTCTCAGCTAGTCTTCTAGGAAAAGATGATCAAGAAATGCCACACCTGAGATGATGCAGACATTGGATTGATTCATCCACTGAGGAACTGAAAAGCAGGTATTCTAATTATGTTCAAAGAGACAAAGAAAAATTTCTCATAATGAGTGAAAAGATAAGAATTCTTACCAGCTATAGGGAATATATATAAAAAAGCAAATAGAAATCTTAGAAATTAAAAAATATATTATCTGAAGCAAAATATTGGTGAGGGCCAATTCACCAAGAAGATATAAAAATTCAGATTTATATTGCACCAAACATCAGTGATCTCAATTTCATAAAACAAGCATTACTCAATATGAAGAAAGATATAGGCCCCAGCACAATAATACTGGATAACTTCAGCACTTCATTTCCACCAACAGATTGGGCATCCACACCAAAAAAATTAAAAAAAAAACAAAAACCCAGAGACATCAAAGTTAAACTACACCACAGATCTAATGGATTTAACTAATATCTATAGAACATTCTATCTAACAACTACAGGATACACTTCTTAACATCTCTTGGAATAGTCTCCAAAGTAGATCGTATTTTTGGCCATAAAGAAAGCCTTAACAAATAAAAATCATCTATGTCAGGAGTGCAAATGAGTGCACCAATATAGATCACACAGAAATTTAGAAAATCATAAGGAAATTTTACAAAAAGTCAATAGATAAATAGCATCAGAATTCAATAATTTACATTGTTAAATTTAATTAAATTTGGCTTTAATCAGCCTCCATATCTTGACTTGAGTGACTTGAAACCTAACTTCATATGTAAACAAATTGCAACTTCAGAGTATATTCTTGATTCACATAGTTGAGTCTCAGCTAATCACAGTAACTGAGATTCAGTCATTCATAAACTACCAATTCATCAGATCAAGTACATATAAGGCAAATGCTTTTTCATACCACACCCAAATAAAGCAAACACTGAGCCGTAACCAATCAAGGTGTTTCTTCATGTCCTTTCTATTTACATCAATAAATACTGAAGGCTGCCCAGCTCATGAATGGTCCTTTCCTTAAATAACCTCTGCTAACATTTTAAAAAGATACTATGAAAGTGAATTTCAGTATCTTTATATTATGAAAGGAATAAAAACCTCATGGAATTCCATAGCTAGCAAAACTGTCCATCTAAATTAAAGGAAAATAAACATATTTCAGACACGGCTAAAGAATTCATCACAACTGGCCAACATAAATAACACCTGATAAAAACTTGGACCTTGATGGATTAATGTCCACTGAAAGTGGTAAAAAAGAAATCTGGGACAACATAAAACTACTTTGCTGTTTTAATGTATTCAAAACAGATGTGAAGGTTTAAATAATATTATGGAAAGACCTCTGGGAGATTTAGTATGTGTACTTAACTTTATACAACAAAAACAGTATAAAGATGTTTTTGCAAATATCTTAACTCCAACTAGGCTGTAAAAAGATCAGTAACTATTTTAATTCCTAAAGCAGTCACTAAAATAATGCGAGCCTTGTATGACCAATAAGCAAATAGGTAGGTTCTGCTGCTGTTTAGAAGAAAGGAGATAACCTCCCAATCATACATTTTCTATAGCCTGCAAGAATACCGAGATCATCTGGCAACCAGGCCTACTAGCTCCTAAAAGATGCCAGGCACACTGAGGAGAAGAGAAGCACATGAAATGTTTCACTTTTGTCAGAGTACAGGAGGAGCAGCCACTGAGAAAGCTAGTGGGAGAAAAACAGCAGAAACTGAAATGGATACTTCAAAGTCAAGTGTGAGTTAGTGCAGTTGAGTATTCTTTGAGTTCTGTGACTCAGTCCACACTCACACATCCATTCTTTTGATGTGTCTGTCGCCTAATGCTTGCAAGAAAAACTGGGGATCAGCGGGAGACTTAGGAAGCCCAGCTCTGTGGCAAACAGGAAGGAAAGAAATCTCGTTTGCCTCCCAGAATCTTTGTATATTTTTTCATTTGAAACAAAGCTGTAATCCACTAATGAACAAGAAGAAAACACTCCTATTGGCACAAAGCAAGTATTTGGCAACTCTGGAAAAGGAGTAAACAATAAAAAATTGCTATTTGTGGCATCTTAATCCCTTTGTACTGCTGTAACAAAATTCCACACACTGGGTGGCTTACAATAACAACAGCCATGTCTCATAGATGTAGAGCTGTGATAAAAGATAACAGCTCCAGTGGATTCAGCATCTGGTTAGAACGAACTTTATGGTAACAGATGGCACTTTCTCAGCGTGTCTCCTTGACGGGAGAGGCAACGCAGCTCTCGCTGGAATCTCTTTTACAAAACATTAATCTCATTCCTGAGAACTCTGCCCTGCTGACCGCACTGCAAAGGCTCTACACGTTAATATCACACTGTGATTAGGTTTGCACAGATGAGTTTGGGAAGAACGTCAACAGTCAGACCATAGCAGGTGTGTGGAGGGTGGGAGAACAAGCCAGCCAGGAGCATGTCCAGGCGTTTATTCAAAGCAAAGACCTGCTGTCACAGGGGTGGCAGGAGACGTAGTACTAAGACCCCCTCACTGGTACAAAGCTCAAACTGTTTAATCACTATCATAATTCTCCAAATTTATAAAATATGATAATTTGACACAGGTATACACTGTGTAATGTTCAAATCAAGGTAATTAATACGTTATCTTCATACGCATCTTAAAAAATAGTTTGATTAACACATGACTTGGGGTAACTACAGTTCCAAATACCCTGTTATATATTTTGCGGATAACTAAGAGAGGAGCCCAAAGACTCCAAACACAAAGTGATGATTAGGAAACGGAAATGTCAGTTACGCTCATTTGATCAGCACTAAGTATACGTGAACTGAACTATTACACTGTACCCCACAAATACATGCAAAGCTGAATTTTATTAACAAAAGGAGAGGGAAGATGAGAAAGCCCCACTGTGGATGTCCATATGCCCACTGACTGCCAAACACTAAACCAGAAGAAAACTAAAATGTTTTCTGTCTGCACCCAACCCGTCAGCTAGGAACGCGGAGAAGGAGCCCGTCACTCCAGGCATCAAACCGAGGACAAGGCAGCAGCAATCCGGTGCTGAAAGAAGTTCTAGTCCGCAGTGCACCGAAAAGAAAATCAAAACAAAACCTGATCAGTGCCTCAGCCGACTGACTGAAACCGCTCTACATACCTGGCCGAAGAAGAGAATGTTCCTTTCTAGGCACGGATATCAGCGATTTCAATGTCTCCTCTTCCTGTAGACATAAGATCGAACATTAAATCAAAATCTGTGAGACACGGAGAAAAGTAAGAAAACAATCCATAATTTTAAAAATACATATAGATACAGACAGACGAATGAGTTGGAATGACAAGAAAAGGACTTTAAAGTAAGTTTGTCATTATTGGTTTACACCCGGTTTCCAAGAATAATGATTAATAGCACCATGCACAGTGTAGTGTGTGGACAGCACTTGATCTTCCTACTTGTAAAAATTTCATTTAGTTTATGTCTTTCAAACTTCACTAAGTGTTGTGAACCACAAATTATTACTCCTGTTTTATGAAGAGTAAAATTAAGTATCAGTAAGAATCAACATTTGCCAAAATCACGTGGCAGTGACTAGGCTGCTATTTAAACACAGAACTTTCGACCTGTATTTCTAACATTCACTTTACACACCACTGAATCATGTAACTATCACACTTCTGTGGAATTTTTCCTATTTTAACCTAGTTAAAATGTAAAAGAAATTCTTGTACCTAATTCATGAAATTGTATTAAAGTCTCATTTCCAAATTCTAGCATGGTTTTCTGTGCAAACTTGGATTCGCCAGGACAGAGAGCAGGTCCTTCCGGCCTATTTTCCTTGTATTTCAAGCGGTTCTTCATAACCAAACGTTGATCTTTCTTTTTACTTCAGAGTTTAACATTATATACAAAGATTTCATTTTGATGAACTGTACATGAGTCACCATCAAATCAGAAGTATTCTTATCTCAATCAAGGCCAGTTCCCAAACAAGGCTTCAGAATCAGTTAAAACTTCAAAAGTAACAGAAAATTAAACGTTCTGCTATAGTGACAACTGCAATCATTAACCCTGATACGTCCATTTCACTGAGTTAAAAACAACTAGCAGACTAGTGAAGCATGCTCCAGAGTGTCTGGGTGGGTCATGGAGCCATAGCCCTGTGTACGCCATCGCTATCGGGTGCCTGGCTCGTCCATCTCTGGTGCTGCTCCTCTGTTCTACTTCCCAGCCTCCATGAAGGAAGCCCCTCCGCCCCGCCACGCCCTTCTGCCATCATGTTTCTGCCTCAAAATCAGCTATTTGATGGCTGAATGTGCCTACACCCAAAACATGAGCTAAATTAAGCTTTTCTTTCTTTAATTTATGAGTGTAAGTATTGTATCAAACAATGGGAAAAGTGACTAATACAATAATATAAAAAGTGTTTCATAGGTAACAGTTGGACATAAACAAATGTAAGTATTTTCTCTCTTCCTTTTTAATTCATAGAAGAATGAACAGATACCCCATCTATTGTTCTTAGTTATAACTAGTTTATGTTCAAATTTCTAAGGATCAGGTATATTGAAATAAGGAATTAGATGGACACAAAATATTGTTAAAATACACTTGCAGATGTATCTCTGAGGAAGCCTTCAATTTGCAAAGACAATGACAGTAAATTCTCATAATGAAATTCGTCTGATGACTGCTGCTTTTCGGTTAAACTCCTACAGGAGGCATTAGATTGAGTAGATTGAACAGAAAGTCAACTTTAAATTGCTAATGGTATTATTATTCTTGTTATCAATACAAATTTTTGATCCAGATATCAGGAAATGAAAAATTTCCGTGTTATTTAGTTGTCTATAGAGCTGAAGATATATTACCAGTAATGATTTCTGGCAGATCAAACGCCTTTTTTCCTTGTTTCATTGTCTTAACTATATTTTATTGAAAATGAGATGGAAATGAGCTACTTTACCTTTTTGAAAAGTATATATAGAATGAAATCATTTATTTCCTATTAATTTAAATTTATAAATGAAATTTTGAGGAAAATTATATTCTAGTACTACATAGTTTTCCAATAACCCAATATGTTGTTCCACTTACATATTTGTTTGACTTTTCATTAGTGTTCTGGAATCTTCTGCAACCATTTCCCATCGTAATTTGTTAAATTCATGACTACTTTGTTTTATACTATTGTAAATAGTATTTATTTTTAAACCTTAGGTTTTGATTGTACATTGCCATTATATTAGGAATTGACCTAGTATCCTGGGACTCACTTGTTATTTCCAGAATTCTTTGTACATTCTTTTGGATATTCTACAGATGTAAATATACCATCTGTGAATAAAATATTTTTAATTTCTTTTTTTCAATCTTATATGGCTTTTATTTATTTATCTTGCTTTATTGCTTTTTTGATTGTTTACATAGTAACTTTCTCCATCATTTTACTCCAACTATAAAGTTTTAAATTTAAGAGTTTTTTTTATAAACCTCATACTTGCTTTTGATCTTGCTTTTGATATTCTGATACTGTCTTCTAAATGATGTATTTGTGCCATTTGCATAAATTGATTATAGATGGTGTTAAAATTTATAACCTTGATTTTTTCTTTTTATTGATAGTTTCATTTTTTGAGTTTTTTTTAAAAGGACATAACATCACTTTATTTTCTATACATGTTGAGTTTTACTTGTTTATTTGCTATTTTTATTGTTCTGTTTGTAAAGAGGAGATATTTAGTGTGATTTCAAGTTATGTCACTGCCTATGATTTTGTCAGTATATTTCAGTTTAAGAAGATCTCCAGTTATGAATTGAACAAATAAGAAAATAACTTATGATGCCTCATTATTTCTTCTATATAATTGCTGAGATGATTCTATTATCACCTTATTTCCCTCAAAAGGTGAGTTATTTTTCCTATGTAGAAGGTAATTTAAGCAAACAAAGAGCATTGTATCCAATTTTGAAGACTGCACACATATTAGAGAGCTCAGAGTCATAGCTTATGGTATGGAACAGTAATTTAAAGCATAGATTCTAGAGATAAAAAGTTTCATTCGCATTTGTGTTTAGTCAAATTATTAGAACTGTGACTTTGCACAAGTTCCTTTATATTTATGTCTTATTTTTTCATCTGGAAAATAGTTGTGGGACTACTAGTACAATAGTTTTTATATTATATGTACTGAATCATTGTTTGATAGTTCTTATGTAAGACCAAAGATGTGTTTTTTAGAGAAGCTTTTATCATTTCTGTCATCCTAATACTAATCTTGTGATACAAACATGTAGCTTTGCAATTAATTATATTTTACAAATGAAAATACTTAGATTCAGCTAGTATAATTAATATTCCCAAGACTGAGTAGTTTTGCTACCAGAGACATTATAGCAATTCAAGCACAAAGAATAATACATCAAACATTAAAATGCAGATATTTTGTGTTTTACAAAATAGTGTTCAATTTCATTTACTATCATTAATTCTTCCACTGGAAAAGATTTTTAATAGATAAAAGTGATAATGAAATTCAGTGATTCACTGGAAAAAATGAGAAAGCTCTGACAGTCTATTTGTGTAACAGAATATTCCTTTGTTGTCTATGTTTGTAATAAAAATGAATACCATTAAAACACACTTAAGCTGAAGATCCTAATTTTTTGAACTATAGACAGGGCTGTCATGATGGTGCTTTGAATAATAGCTGGGCAGATTGCTTAAAATCTAAATTATTCATATTTTGCAAAGAAGGTCTCATGGAATATCATTACATAAAAAGTTCTTTGAAAAAGGATAGAAAATAGTCGAGTCTTATCTACTCACATTAAAACATAATGAAGTATCATTTTATTAAAATATGTAATTTTAAAATTTCACTGCAGTTTTACCCTTTAATTTTTGAAATGGTAATAGGAGCACAAATTCTTGAAGAGAAATGAAATTTCATATTAACATATTATTATTTAAATGAACAGCCATTTAAAATGTATGGGAAATTGACAGAACTCTGTAATTTGGTCTTACAGTAAATTCATGATCATTCAATCCAACTACAGTCTGAAAACCTTTGTATGTTGTAATATTCAGAAGCTAATCTATTCTTAATTTTCTTACTCAAAACTTCATAGTTTGCTTACAAATAATCATTCAGAAAAACATTTGTTTGCTTTCTAGGTGTTTTACCCACTTTCCAGCCACTGGGACAAAATACCCAACACCCATAATTTAAAAGAGGGAGAAGTTTATTTTGACTCGTTTTCAGACTCTGGTAGACTGATTCCAAGACCGAACTAGCATAGAGTGAGGATCTGGAGGAGGAAAGCTGGTTGCAGAGAGGCAACCAGGAAGCAGACGTAAAATGGACAAGCGGCAAAGAGATCTGTACACCTTTCCTGATCACACCTCCAGCAACCCCTTCCAACACATGCAGCAAGGAGCTCTTCAGTAGATTCATCGGGTGGTAAGTGTATCACCCCTGTGATCTAGTCACCTTCCAAAACCCAACCTCCGAACACGTGAACCTTTTGGGAAACAGTCTAGATCTAAACCGTAACATTAGTAGATGCCAGGACCAAACTCCTGAGCGATGCAAAGGAGACACAAAAAGAAAAGAGGAAGAGGAGGAAGAGGAGTGGGAGGGGGAAGGGAAGAGGACGAGGAAGAAGGGGAAGAAGAATAGAGGTGAGAGCATACCTTTCTGAATCCTATGGGTTAGGATGCAGAATGTGAAAAGTTTAACCACTAGATAATTCTAGATAATTATATATATTTTATTTTGCTTTTCTGGAAACAAGGAAGGCATCAGAAGAAAATACCCTGACCTCTGTTTACAGCCATCCATTCCTCTGTCGTGTTTTCCAGGGCTTCTGTGACAAAAAAAAAAGTCACAGATTGAGTGGCTTAAACAACAGAAACTTGTTTTCTCACAGTTGTAGAAGCTGGAAGTCAAAGATAAGACCCAGGTGCTGGTTGGGTGGGTTTGATCTGAGGCCTCTCAGGCTGGCTGGCTGGCAGCCATCCCTTGGTGTACACACATCCCCTTCTATGTCTCTTTAGAAGGTCTCAGTTTGACTTATCAACTCCCTGGAGGCCCTATCTCCAAACATAGTTACTTTTCTAGGTACTGGAAGTTAGTGGTTCAACATACAGATTTTTGGGAGGACACATTTCTTTTCATAAAATACTTCTAAATAATCTATTGGACTTTCTATTGTTTAAGCCTCACGATTCCATTTATTGTTGTCGGCCTTTATCCACAAGACCCCTAGTGGATGCCAAAAACACAAAGATAGTACCAAACTCAGTGTATGGTATGTTTCTTCTTGTATATACATAACTATGATAAAGTTTAATTTATAAAGTATGCACTGTACAAGATTAACAGCAATAACTATAGTAACAGTTAAGACTTCTGAATTATCTATTTCTGGAATTGTCCTGTAATATTTTGGACCTTGGTTAACCACTAGTAACTAGAATCCATCTAGAAAGGGAAACAATTAAAACATTGTAAGTAGGAAAGGAACATTATTTAGAACAAGATTATTATATACTGGTTTGACTCAAGATGCGTATTTATTAATCTTGACTCAAGCTGCACATTTGAATGCAAATTGAAACACATATTTCTTCTTTATATACACACACGCTTTATATAGCTTTTCTCAAAACTAATAAGAAAAAATTATCCACAGGCCAGAAATTGAAATAAAATCACCATAGTAAGAAGGAAGAGAAGCAACATCTCACAGAAGTGGTCGCAATCTGTTATGGAAAACCCAGTAACAGAACAGGAAACGTATTTGATACCAGTGCAAATAAATAAAAGAAAACCTGACAATCCAATGGAAAGAAGTAAAGAAGATGAAGTAAAGAAAAATCACAGTTAAGTAAAACACACAAAATATAGTGCAGAAATAAAATCCAAGTACATTAGGATGCACAATAGACTTTCAGCTCCATACACAATACAATCTCCACAGGGTAGGGTTTTTTTCCTTTTTATTCACTAGTACATCGTCATCAAAAATCAGCCTTGATTATACTAGGTGCTCAATAAATAGTATTTGAATGAAGGATTTTGTTATTGTTGTTTGGTACCTGGGGCTTGAACCTAGGGGTCCTTCACTTCTGAACTACATCCTCAGCTCTTGAAAAAAATTATTTTGAGACATGGTGGGGCTTGAACTTGTCATCCTCTCTCCCGAGCCTCCTTGAGTGCTAGAATTATAGACATGTGGTACTACACCCATCTTTGAACAAAAGATTTTTAAATTCATGTACTAAATTGTTTTCCTGAGCATCTCTTAAAACTTTTTCTCAATAATTAAGTGAACATCATAAACATTTATCAGTAATGTAATGCAATTACATAGTGCCTCATCTAAGTTTAGATCATAGAATAGTAGGAAACTGAAACCTGTCTTCTAACTTCCTCTTTGCCTCTCTTGCTACCTTATGAAAGTCAGTTCGAAACCCTCGAAATTTAGAAAGATGTTGCACCTCCTCCTAATTATTTAACAAGATATTTGATTTGTATTGCTGTTGATAACCAGTTGTATCGTGGCTCACATCTCCATTAGCACTTTTCAAACTTAATATTCTGTTAGGATTTTCCTTTGCCAAATACCTAGGTTCAGTAAGTCAAAAGCTTACCTAATAATTTAGATAACATTATAGAATATTAAAGATTCTTGAAATATTGTTAACTGAGAAAGCAAAGGAAAGTGAAAAAACATAGTTTTATAAATAAGTTCATGTCCAACATTTCAAAATGAGATAATGGACAATAATCTGAAATATATAAAGAGATGCAATGGAATTTAGCACTTTATGGATTATGCTTTAATATTCCCAGATGAAAAATTAAATATAACACTGTTTAAATTGGATTCTGGTAACAGAGAAATATTTGTTTCTGGAATTATTTCAGCTCTTCATTCATACTCTAGCATTGAAATGTTCAGTCAATATTTTGATATGCTTTACTGGGATAAGCCATAGATGTTAGAGATGATTTAGGATATTGAGTAAATTCAATCCCTACGACCATACCACCCTGAACACACCCGATCTCATCCAGTTCTTTCTCAAATTCCTCCAAAGTACTGAAGACAATGTAATGCTTCCAAATTTATTTTGAGACCAGCTTTACTCTGATACCAAAGAAAGATGAGAACACCATAGGGAAGGAAATTTTATGCCACTATTCCTGATGAATATATATGTAAAAATCCAGAACGAAATACTACCCAATAAAATTCAATAAGATTAAAAGGATCATACACCATGATCAAGTGAGATTTATTCCTGCCATGTAAGAATGTTTCAACATATGCAAATCAATAGATGTGATACCCCACATTCACAGAATGAGGGATTAAAATCATAATCATCTCAACAGACACAGAAGAAGCATTTGACAAAATCCAACACTTGTTCATGATAAAAACTTCTGTCAATTCATGTATAGCTCAATATTTCCTAAGCATAATAAAGTCTGGAAGGCTGACAGCTTTCGCGATCACTAGCTAGGCAAGGATGCCCACTCTCACCACTTTGCCCCATATAGTACTGGGAGTCCTCGCCAGAACAAATAAGCAGTTCGAGAAAGTGGGAAAGATATAAACAGTTACTAGAGAGCATCAAGAGAGAAAGTGTATTAGAAAAAACCATGGCAAGATTCTAGGTAAACCTGAGTGCCGTTAACAAATGCATCCTGTTTGCATAATTATTAGCCAGCCTATACATCTGTGTCAGGGCTCTAGCTGGTCTCTCTGAGGCTACGTAAGAGAAGGCTGCTGCCTACCTCTGACTCCAGCAGTGCTGTGTCTGCCCTTTCTTCACTCTTCTTGCTCAGCCCTTCTCATGAAGCAGGGCCCTGATTCAGAGAATTCTTCACAGCCTCCTGCCTGTATCAACCCTGGTTCAAGAACCTGAGCTCCCACCAAATTCTGTAAACTGGAGTAGTGAACTGGAGTAAGAACTCTTTATGGCTCAGCTGCTCACTAAAATATTCGAAGTACTCTTCTGAGAAAATGATAATTTATTAAAATAATTCACATCAGTATTGTATAAAATTCTCATTTTTCCATTTTCACACTTCCACTATATAGTTCTTTTGCATTTTTTCAAATACGTGGTACAACTGTTTAGACTTTGTTTCTTAATGGCTAGATGAATTACATAAAATCTTTTTGTGCAATATGCCAACACTCATGGTTAATGAGTTTTTGTTTTCGTTCTTAGATGTATAAAGCAAGTATAATTAACCATTCATTGACAAAGTCTTTCAAAAAGAGAAATTAAATAACTAAAGAAAAAACTGAATTATTTTTAAAATTGGCATTGTGTTATCTTGGGGACACAAGTGGGAAGAAAAGATATTTCTATACAGGAAGTTTAAGATACTGAGTTTTATTTTCTAACTAGTCATACAACAAAAAGTAGAATAAAATCAGTGTCTATAAGAAAGCGCCTCATAGTGGAAGACACATTACACCCAGTTTAACTGTCTGCTGCGAAGTCAGTTTATCCTTAGCCAGATGTAATTGGGTTGTTTTTACGTAAACACTGAGGCAAAGTGCAAATCTAGATAATTAAATAGCTGAACTGTGGTTCTACCTCATTTGTACTTTGCCACAGTTGATTCGGCTTTCAGATGTTTTTCTTTAGCAGAACTGTGAAAAATATTATCTAAATTAAGTCTGTGCCATAAAACTTTAAAGCATAATTAAGAAAGTTCTGTTAAGGGGATAAAAGCAACAACAATAATTTTCACTAGATTTAATATAAAATTTATTCATAAATATGGACATAAATATCAATCAAAATTACTGTTTCAGATAATAACTTTGTAGACCATATTGGGTTACATTTTTAATACTTAGCTATTTTAAGTAACTAAACAATGTTAAAAACACTCAAATCTCTACCAAAATCCAGTTTGAAAAGTATAAAGCAGGCACAAATCTTGCTGAGTTTCAGCTCATGGACACTCAAATCAAATATTTCACTCAAATAACTACTTGCTAATGGAAGAATGTTATTTGCATCCTTTTTACAGAGTACTAATGGTTCAAATTTTGAAAACAATATATTGTATCACAATAATAGTCTAACTTTGAAAACACATATACTCTCTAAAGAGATTCTGGAAAGGCACAATGTAAAACTTAACAGTTGTTTCCAGTAAAACCTCTTAGGAAATGCAAAGCTTCAGCAATAATGATAATGTAGTGATTATTGGACAGGCATTGACCTAAAGACAGAGAAGTTGATTAATGGAACAAAATTTTAAAAACACCTTCTCATACAGTCAAGTGATTTTTTAACAAAGGAGCAGAGGCACTTTGTTACATTAAAGATAATTTTCCAACCAATAAACCAGAACAAGGAAACAAACATATTCCAAAGGCAAAACTCAAACAAACAGAAAACAACAACTTTAATAATGCTTCAGAACATATTCAAATATTAACTCAAAATAAAATATAGACTTAAATGTACAACTTGAAAACAGAACACGTTTTAAAGCCAATAGTTTTTAATTTTTGTGTTCTTGGATTAAGCAAATGTGACTTAGACAGAACATTAAAAGTATTAGCCCCAAAAGTTTTAAATGATGAAGTGGGTTTCATCAAAATTAAAATGCTGTTTTTTGAAAGTACCATAAAGAGACTTAGAATGGGACAAGTATTTGCAAATCACATATCTGAAAATGCCTTGTTGCCAGAACATATAAAGAATCCTAAAAGCCCAATAAAATACAAAACAAAACAAAAAGTATACCCCACTAAAAATGGACAAAATATCTAAGAAGACACTTAACCAGAGAAAATATGTATTTGGAAAGGAAGGATGTAAAAAATGTTCAGACTGCTAATCACCAGGTGATCACCTATTAAAATCACAATGACATATAAACACATTTATTAGGACATTTACAATGAAAAAGACTGGCTATACCAAATGCTGCCAAGAATATGGAGCACCTGAGACTCTCCTACAGAGATGACACAAATGTGAAATGGTTTAACCACCGAGGAAAACGAATTGATACTTTCTTACAAAAATAAGCTTCCACTTACCAAATGAGCCAGCAACCTCGCTCTTAGGTGAAACATGTGCATCATGTGGTAAGTGTAAAAGAAAATTGTTTCACACAAAAACGTTTATGTCAATGTTTATGGAAGCTTTACTTAAGATACCCAGAAACTGGAAATAACGCAAATATTTATCAGCAGATGAATGAATAAACCAACTCTGCTACATTTACATAATGACATACTCCTCAGAAATAGAAAGGAATGAGCCAATGCATATGACGTGTATGACCCTCAAAATAGTCACACTGTCTGAAAAAAGCAATTAAAAATAAACACAATGTTATTCTATATGTACATAAATGTATAGACAATGCAAGCTAATCTTTAGTAGTAGAGAATACATCACTGGATCCAGAGAAGCCACAAGGGAGCAATTAGAGAAGTGTTAGAAGAGACTTTTATGAACGTCAACATGTCATCTATCTTGATGATAGTGATGGTTTCACAACATATATTTATATGTTAAAACTCAAATTATAGTTTGAACCATGCATTTTGCTGTTACTTATGCTTCAATAATATAAATACAATTAATGTAAAGGTAACACAACATAAAGGAAAAGAGGTAAGTGCAGATATATGGCTATATACTTCAGGTAGTGTTTATATAAAAATATATATTAAGCAGATAGGTAACTTCTAAGTAGACTTTCTTTGAAATTTACTCTAGTAAACATCTATATTTGTTTGTGTTTAAATCTCTCTCAGTAAAATTTGTCACCCTCATATAACAAATGCTTACTGCAAAATACCCTAATACAACATTACATCCATCTAGTAAAGCATTAGAAAGACTGAAAAAAGTAATAATGATGTTAGAAATAACCCATTAACCTGGCCTGGAGAAATAGGTGTCATTTTCCAGCAGTACTACTAAGAACATAGTGTGTTAACTCTTCTAATCAAAATGGAATTATCAAATTTTAGAGCTGAATGTTCTGTCCTTTTTTCTAGATGAATACATTGATGGGTGGAGTTTTTAGAGACATTGTCAAGACGTGTAGTTATTTAAACCAATTTAAAAAACTCTACCGCAGCAAACAATTTTAGTTGAAAACAATAAGTTTTTAGACAATCCTCAATGCTCCTTTAAAGGAAAAAATGCCGACTGTCTCTGATGTCTTCTATGAATGGGATTTTATTCTTTGTATACTGTCCGTATTTTTCATTTTCATATCCAGTTGTTCTTTCTTATCTCATCGTAAAGCCTGTGAGTCACTTATCTTTCTTTGTCCTTCAAAATGGGAAGATCAGTCTAATTGTAGTATATTTAACTTAGTGGTTCAAATAAATTTTGGTTTTTATCTTATGAACTATCTTCTTCTTTAAGGTTTGTTTGCTAGTTTTTTTCTGATTCACTGAAACAACTAGTTTACTAATTTTGTAAAAGACAGACGCTTTCCTTTGGCATTGTTAATTCATTTGCTTTCAGCAACAAGGTTTAACACAAATATTTATATAATTAGGTATTTATCATCCTTTGATTATTAACTATTAAAAAGAAAAAGTTCAGTAACTCACCAATATTTTAACATCAAATCTTATTTGGTATTTCCTACAATATATTTCTTCTTATCACACTGTCTGAAACAATTTATTTGGTTTGTTGCTTTAAATGTCTTCATACATAAACATCGAAATCTGCCTGTCTCTTAATGCACCATTCGTTTTAGTTCTGAATGATGAAAATCCTCAATTCAAGTAGTTTGTCTTTGCTAAATTACAACTAAAACAGCTTAATGCCATGAAAAGTGAGCAGAAGTTTGATAAGATGTCTTAGTTACTTTTCTCTCATTGCTGGTACAAAATATGTGACACCCAAAATTAGGGGAAGAAAGGTTTATTTAGCTCACTATAGAGGTTTCAATCCACAATCAGCTGGACCCAAGGCGGGGGGGCATGGCAGACAGGCAGAAGGCAGGAAAGGAAGCAAGGGATGCAAGCAGGGGGTAGACAAGCTACTTTCTATCCCTGATATTTTATCCAGGCTGCCAGGATTAGGGCGGTGCCAAACCAATCAGCGGATTGATTTAGTAATCACACGCCCTTAATCCTAGTATCACACACTCCACATCCAGCCACCTCTGAAAAAGCCCCATCTATGAACACATGAGGCTTTGGGGAGACATGTAGACACACACCATAACATAAGAGAACTGTATTATAATACTACTTCTTAAATATTATACCTGGACAATGTCACTAGTTCCCTCTTTCTCCTCAAGGTGAATTTCAGATAAAGATAATTTAAATTTTTTTCTTTGATTTTTATATTGGAAAAGTCTCTTCCTTACAAATTACTTAGCAATGAGCACAATTTTCCCATCCTTAATGCTTATACATTGAGCCAAATTTTGAAAAATGCAACGTGTTCTTTTGCAATTTTACCATTTTTATTCATTCAACTGACTCATACAATAAAACTCATCAGAAAACTGCATTATATGAGAAAAGATTGGTGTTTACAATCCAGAAAATTCACTTAACATCTGTAAATGTTAGATGAAATTCCTAATTCAAAACTTTTGAAGTGTGTGTGGAAATGCTTTGAACACTAAAAATTGCTGCAATAACAATGAAGGAAACAAACTTTGAGCAGTATTCACCTGCTTAACCATTTCTCCTATAATAACTCAATCTTCATCACTTTGATGTCAGAGCACTCCCTCTTCATGACTTGTTTCATTTCCCAAAGTGCTTCATTAGACCATCTCTAGGAGCAGCAATGGGGAGACACATCATTTTTTCTAATTAAAGGCTGTATAAAACTAACACTAGCATGTCATATTCACAGGGGATATGGCTCAAGGATTTGCATTTTACTGAACATCTAAAATGTTTTTTGCACGTGAAAGTTAAAGAAATACTAGTAAATGTGTGAGTCATCTCTTCCCCATTCTTTTTCTTTAATAATATTTTTATTTGGTAGGTTGACTGAATATGGCCAAATTTTTCATCCTTGCATATTTACAGTCTGTGAAAAGTGACTTTGTAGCTCCTCCTATCACGAGGTAGAATCCATTTCTCCAACTCTTGAGTGAAACTTGCTGTGGCCTTAAAAGTGACAGGATGCTGGTGCAAACTGAGGCCAGAAAAAGATTTGGGAACCTCTACCCAGTCTCCCGGAACCCTGCAAATACTCTCAAGAGGACAGGTTCCCACATGAGCTTGGCCAATGCAGCTCTTTTTCCTCTTGATTGCAAGTTCTCGGGATAACTTTAGAAGAACCAAGGATGCATTATCTTGAAATAAAGAGGAACCGTATGGAACAATTGGGCTGCATTGCCAGTCCTTTTGGAACAGAATATCTTGCCACACTTGGACTCAGCAATCCAAGTGTCGCCTGATGTGGTGCAAATTGGGGTACATGCAGATGTGACTCCATCCACACTGGGCAGCTTTCTGAGCCATAGAGAACATGCTCAAATGAATCACAGGCTGCCCTTGAGTCTTTCTCCCTGTCTGTAGGCAATAGAGTTACTTTGCCCAGTTATTTCACTGGACTAGACCTAAAAATGCAAAAGGTAGAGATGTTGAGGCTTGTTTATCTCCTAGCAGCTGCCTTAATGTGAGCTGAGGCTCCTTGCAGAGTCAAGAAACCTTATATTATCAGCCTGGGAACACACTCTTTCTCATCAGATGCCTGCTGGAGAATGAAAGACCACATGGAGAGATACAGTGGTCTCAAACGTCCTGAAATTACCCAAGAGCAGCCACCGATCAGCTATCTGTCAGCAAATTGTAAATGTATGAGTGAGTTTAACCAAAACATAACTATCCAGCTGATTGAAAGGCCCATAGGTAATAATACATGCTTACTATCTAAGCTACTGAATTTCAGTTGGTTTGTTATATAGCAATAATTAACTGATATACTCCATATATCAAGAAACTAAGGCTACAGTATTTATTTTAGGTGATTTTTCAAAATCTACAAAATAAAAATTAAATATTCACATCACTTGTGCACTTTCAGAACTCGAAATTCTCCTCTGAATATTCTAGGCTTATAATTCTATTTCACTGTATCATCATGACTATTATTATAAATTCATATATGAAATGTAGTCTTGTTAAAATTAATTGGAAATTACACTTAGGTTGTAATTTTTCTAATAAAAATTGGCACAAAAATGGTATTAATTTTGACAAAGTAACACAAATGCAAATAAATATATTTTAGTCCATGCCATTGTCTAGATTTGATTTGTCTTCTAAGCCTGAAGTATTTGCAGCACATTTGTATTATTATATAGTCAACATAATCTGACACTGTTTTTATTAGCCCCATTTGAAGAAATAAAATAATTACTTAAATAATTGAATATGTTCAAATGTATGACAATACAACTGTACAATACCCACAAAGGAAAAAAGAACAATAAATTATTTTTGTCTATGGACTTCTCTACCCATCATTTTGCCTTATTTTCTCAGAAAATTCTATGTAGATAGCTCCCAAATCTATGTGTACATTAAAACGCTCGCTACACTCTAACGACTTCCTATTATGTATTAAACTGTGCACACTGCAGGGATCAGTCATTTGGCATGTGTCAGGTATTGTGTTCCAGCAGCAAAAATTCTGATTAATACACTAATAAAGAGGGTATGAAGAAATGTTGAGGCCATTGGTAAATTTATGACATAAATTGTTGTGTTAGTTTTAAAGATGTATACTTATCTTAGAGCACATGAAAATTATTCATGAAATATAGTGTTTTGTATGTCAATCATACCTCAGGAAAATGGTTCCAAGAAAAAGAAATGAGTCACTATTTTATCTTATATTTGCAATACATATAATACTTGTTTGTTTTTAAAAAGAAACGGATAGCATAATCAAATTCACAGTTATGGTGGGAATGTAGAATAACACCCTCTGGCTTGAGATTGGCGACAGAGATAGAAACAAGGAGCGTGTTGTGCAGTAATAGTCCCATTTGTCTTCTTCATCAAATAACAGAAATGTGAAAGTTCTGGCTTTGGAAAGGACAGCAATGAAAATCACCCAGCAACCTGGTTGCACAAAGACAGTACTCGTAGTTATGATAAGACTGATGTTATAGACACAAGATTTTCTCTAAATTTTAAGGTTTTGATTTTGAACTCCTGGCTTCCAGAACAGTGAGAAATACAATATCAAGTTCAATTTATTGAGGGATGAAAACTTGATTCGTCATTTAAAATATATTAATATAATTTTCCACATCAACGGACTATATACAGAGATATAGATATATGTAGTCTCATACAAATAAATGTATTTGATACAATTTATAATGAAACTTTTAAACAAAGAATAGAAGAGAACATGATCTATTCCTGCATCTGTACCACATTGTCTTAACCACTATATCTTTAAAACATATCCAGTTATCTGTAAAGGGAAACACCTCTCACTTCCTCTTTTTAAATAATCCATTCCTATTCTTGGTCTTTTGTTATTTAATTAAACTTGTCAGATTCTAATTAAAACCATTTTAAAATTCTCCATTTTAATAGAGCGTTCACTTTTAGTTGTATTGGTTAAAATAAAGCGTAGGTGTTATATGCATGCCTTAGTATGTATTGCACAATAGAATAATTTAATAAAGCAAAGATTTCCTGAAAAATGATTGGTAGTTTAGCAGGTGCAAATCAATATGATAAACGGTATACAGAGAACACACTTAGTATCCAAGGGGTTCTTTATAGTTCTTAATCACTCAGCACACCTGATACATGAGACCCACATGGCGCAAAATGTTTAATGATTCAGGTACTAGATAAAGTTGTATTTGACCTTTAAATTGGGACCAAAAAATTTATAAGCATGTTTAATGTTCTACCAGTTTAGTCAGCTGTAGAAATCAAGTTATTTAGAGGTAGTCACAGAACACTACTATAAATCAATCTGTCTAAAAAGTTATGTGTGATAAATTCTGACTTCTTCAATGTCATTTTGCAAAGGTCAGATATCAAAAATAAGGAAGCTGTCTTTGTATACGATGAAGAGCCAATAAATTTCTGTTTTTATATTAGTGTCTCATATTTGGAATACATTACTGTATTCCAATATATAGTACCAGTTGAATTATGAGTAGTTTTGTGATTTTTATTCATATTTCAGATTTTTAAAATATACTATTATAAAGAAAATAATTGAAAAAAATCACATTCTGTTGAGTTTTTTTAAGTGTCAGGTGCATTTTCACAATACTCAGCACATAGCCATTAAATGAATCCGAGGTACAAATCACAGAATATATTTCCAAAGGAAAAATATTACCTTTTGATTAAAAAAAGTTGAATGTGTTTACATCCACACTCTTCTCAGATTTTGCACACTGCCATTCCAATAGCATCACAGACGATCGCACTTGTCTTGCATGAGAAGAATCTCCAGAAAAATCAGCTAAACATCTTCAGTGGGATAGAATTTATGAAAATAAGTACAGCTTAGGGAGGAAATGTGTTGATTACTTACATTTTATGTTAAAACATCCCTACTTAGGTCAACATGAATCCAAATAAAAATTAAACTCAATTGAATACAACAAATTTTATTTAACTCTGAAACACAATAAATGCAAACGAAAGGCTTCAATGTCCACGTGTTTCAATTCCAGGACAACAATACAAATCACATTATTTCAATACTTGCAACCCAGCTGAAATGCAAACTTCTAGCTCTTGTCTTTCTCTGTTGTGCTTCCTTATAATTTAAATATGCGTATCCAAAATAGAAGGAACAATTAACTGAGTGGATTCTGTCTTTAATTTTTTGCCACAGAATATTTTTCATCACTTTAATCGAAATATATATGAATTTAAATATTAATATTTACATTGTCTAACTTTCTTAACTGAACAGAAGCTTTATGAAAGCAGAGTGTGTGTGTGTGTGTGTGTGTGTGTGTGTGTGTGTGCATGCAAGTCTTATTCACTAAATACCTCTTGAACAGTATCTACAGCAGAACGGACAATAATATATGCTGAATAAAGAAGAGGAAGAAGGATTAGATAATTTCAGTTCCATATACTTACAAATATTGAGTCCAAAATTTCAAAGGAAGAGTATATTCTTATAATGGTCTTTCAATTCTTTGTGTCATTTTTCATTCTTTCCTAAATAGACTCTTAAACTCTAGCTAAAGACATTAAGTATCTGTGATCCATATAAATGCAATGATGTTCTTTCTGTCTAAAAACATTTATTTTGAGTTGCTATACAGCCACTGCTAAAGTAAAAGTTCATCCTCTTACTTAGTTGTGCAATAAATACTTTTAGCAGAAATATTGACATGTAAACCCACAAATCCTGAGACACACTTTGAGGGGAAGCTTTCACAGTAAATGATTCATAAAATCAAGACATGAGGAAACTTCAAGTAAACTCATATACTAAACCTTGTTTTTCCAAATTGGGCCTTATACTCCAAAGTCTTCAGAGAGCTAAAAGAGAATGAAGTGAGGAGAAACAAAGCTTAAAGAAGGAAAATATTTGGGTTTTATATATTGGCAGAACAGTTATAATTTCTGCTACTTTACTTCAACACTTATGGAAACTTAAAATGAGAGCGTCAATGTGACAGATTACAAGGAAAAAAATCAACCAAGAAAAGGTCAGCGTGATACAAGAAGCAGGACTAGAAAGTGATTAGTCATCCAATCTTACATAGCAAGCAATAAAACCCCAAAGTTGTAATTATTAGTGGAAAGTAACCAGCTCTCAGAATCATGACACTGGGGTTCTCCTCCTAGCTGTGGCTAAATTATTCTGTGGATTTGGATACACAACCTAACCTACTTTGTTTTCAATTTTCTCTCTTAAAGATTCACTCTGATGAAATGACCAAGTCCCTACTATCTCTGTCAAAAATGGTATTAAAGGAAGACCTTATCTTTTAGTAAAATTTCTCAATGTTATTTCTTTTCCCCGTAGGAAAGAAAAATCAAATATCTTTATTCTACATTAAACCCCAGCTCTCAGGCTTCAGAGAGGCTTACTTCATTTCTAAATGGTTCTTTGACTAACAAAAATTCTGCAGAGAATCATCCCTACTGAGTTTGTCAGCAGCAGAGAAAAGAAACTTGCCAAGTTAGGGGCTGGGTGAGAGTGCTCACCTAAATGAAGGCAGATGGCAACCAAAGACCGTAAACACAAGAGTTGCATTTTTGACAAAATACGTTATAGCGTCTTGGAAGTTGAATCATCTCACAATAAACTTCAGCTTTCCTAAATTATGTAGCTTATATTATCTGTATCATTTTAAGGGCAAATTAGCAATGTAAGACAGGTTTCCTAACTATCAGTGTAGTAATTCTCTGGGGGTTTTATCTTTAAATTGAATATAGATATAATTAATATTCCTGGGCCAAGGACAGAAGTAAAATCGGTATGTTATTAAATAGCACAACAGTATTTTTTGCAGCAGTCATGCTGAATCCATTCCTCTACCTATGTGTTTGTGTGTGTGTGTGTGTGTGTGTGCGCGCGCGCACACACACACACGCAGTGGCACACAGGGGAAGGAAGGAAGATTTCTGGAGTGCTGTGTAATGACCTGCCTCGTTCTCTGTGACTCCTCCTTCCATTTTTCTCTCACTATAGTGATCCCCTTTGACTGACAGCCCTAGAAGCTGGGATTCTGCCCAGCGCAGATCCTGTATTCCTTCCACACACAAAGCAATGCTATTTCCGAGAAAGGATTTCAGGACAGATACCTCGACCTGAAACAAGTGAGATGCAAGACGGGTCCTCGGGAGTCAGAAGTAAGAACTGTGTGTGTCACACTGTCTTGGTCAGAGTGTTACTTCACTTTTCAGGTTACAAAGGAGATTGAGTCAATATGTTAGCCTGTTTGGCATCAGCAATCAAATGACAAAATGACAATTAAAATTTATGATTTTTTAAAGATATAAAATCCCCTCTAACAAAGAGAATGGTAAAAGAGATAAGTACACACACACTTTAGAAACTAAGAGTAGAGCAAGAGGGAGAATAGAAAAGTGATGCAGTGACTTAGGAGAACACACAAAGCTGAAGGTCGTGTGTAGTGGAAGCTGAGACGTGCCATTCTGAGCCTCCTGCTGGAATGACGAAGATGCTGACCTAGTCGCGGGAACTGCAGAGGACAGCAGCTCTCGGCTCGCACATTGCTTTGGGAATACCCAGCTGAGGGAAACTCCGGTCCAAGGGCACACTCCTCTGACCACGATATATTCGGTGACTGACTGGCGCTGAGGTAAGTCCCACTCCCCATCGATTAGGAAGGGCTATTCCAACCACAGTTTGGAAAAACTGGGATCATCACTACAACTCCATTGGAACTAACGTCATCTCCTCTTAACTCCTACTCCCTCCCCTCCCACCAGAGATGATCTCGGAGGTATTCCCTAATGAGTTTTCTGTGTGCTTTCCAAATAAACCAACTTGTGGAAGTTGGTTCCAGGAATGATTTGAGAAAGTAGATTGTACACAGGGAACTTTGCTTTGGATAACTGGTTATACAGAGACAATAAATACTCTGTCCTTGACAGTAGATAGAACACCACTGGCTCTTGGCTTAGGGAAGCAATGTGCATGCGGAAGCTTTCATAAGAGGTGAAAACGGGTGGTGATCCCTCCAGTCTAGCATGCTAGCAGGTGCAGTGTATTTGGCAAATGACAAATATTGAGTGAATTATGACAATAGATCAATAGAATCACATACCTACTGACAAGTACAAGTGATGATTTTGGAGTGAAAAAGATAGCTAAAGGGTGAGTAATCAATAGTTAAAAGCTAAGGGTGGAATTCGGAGGCCATCTTTGTGTACATAAATCTGTTCTCACATCTTTCACACAGAAGATGGAAATAGGGGCATGTATAGCACTGCCACTGTTAACCATGATATGTCAACTTGGCTGAATGAAGAAATGGCTGTCAGGAAAGCACAGTTCTAGGTGTGTCTGTAGCAAGGATCGGCAAGTAGGCCAGCAAACTGAGAAGGAAAGACACACTGTGGTTGTGGTAGCACCAAGCAGCAGGCTTAGAGCCTCGATGGAACAAAAAAGGGAAAGAAGATGGAAGTTGGCAAATTTTTGAAAAACTCCAGTCTGCTAGAATGGGCGTGTCCATTGCTGCCATCACCTTTGGATACTGATCTCTAGTTTCTTCAGGCTTCCAATGAAAACTCACACCAGAGACTCCCAGGAACCTTCCAAGTCATTCATGTTGGACTTGTACTGCATCCTACATCACTTTTTTTTCTTTGGGTTCCATCTTCTTGGTTTGAGCAGCTACTGGATCCTCCTGTTCTCCAGCGTGCAGATGGCCATTGTGGACTTCCCCATCTCTGACCCTGCAAGCCTCCCTAATAAATCCCCTTGCATAACTACACATATATTTTCTATCAATTCTGCTTCTCTGCAGAACTCCAGGTAATGCAATCACTTGACATAAGAAAAGAAGAGCTCTGAGAAAGTTAAATTCCCAAACATGGATAAGTCTCAACGCCAAGGCAGGTCAGAGCCCTGGCTGGGAGATAATGAAACCCTGATTTACATAATAGGGGTCTTTGGTTGACATACTCAAAAACCTGGAATTCCAAGATCTCCTTAATGCTCTGTGTCTGCAGAGGTGCAAATTTCAGTGTCCTCGTTCCTTGAAGATGACCAAAAACCTCACCTCCTGACAGAAAACATAAACCTGCAGCCCGTGATCTGCCCCCATTTCTTTCTTTGGTTACTATTTTAAAAATAGGACAATGTCACATCACAACAAGTCAAAGGTTTGCTATGCTTCCTAAGAGAGAAATAAGCTTGCACACCCCCCTCCCTCAAAATTTCAGAAATTAGTGTGCTTAAGAGACAGAAGTGCATCAGACTGGCCAAAAAGAGCAGAACATAAGCTTAAATAAAGGAAACTTTATGTACATGGTGCATGTTCTCATAGGACTTAATACTCTTGCAAGGCCCCTGGGACGTGGTGCGTTGAGGGTAGGGTAGTTCCAGGAGGCACAGAAAGGTGATTCCTACTTATAATGAGGAAGAAATGCAGAATCACACTAGTAGAGAGTAACAAAGTGTTATACAATTTTTCTATAATCTGATTTGTGGTAGTGATTCTATAAATCTATCCATGTGTTAAAGTTCACAGAATTTTACCTCAAAAAACTAATTTTAGTATGTCATTTAAAATTACAATTAATTTAAAATCTCTGCACGGAAGAGAAAACTCATGGGTCAAAACATATTTGACAAGATACTCTGTTGTATTAGCGATGAGAGAAATGCAAATCTAAATTATGAAAGACACATTTGTTCCCATAAAACTGGCAATAATTAAATCAGCAGTAATAGCAAACATTGCTTTTCCCTCACTGTTTTAACAATAAAATATTTAAATGCCCCCGAGTTCAGTATTTGGATTTATTCCATTCTCTATCTAAAACAATTCCCTAAATAATAACGGCCAACTCCTTTGAGACACTTCAAAATTTGACTTTTTATCATAGATTTTTGCTTTAATTTTTATTTTCAAAGCACAGAGTTAGTATAAATGTGTCTTGCTACTCAGGTTTGTGTGCCCTTCCCCTTCAACTGTGCATCTGAAGTGGATGTCTGGCTCACTTCACCCCAGCCCACACACAAAATTACATGCATATTCATATGACTCACGTATTTTCATTCTTTTTCTGCTAAACTCTACGTTCTTATATTCAGTTATCTGACTGACATCTCGACTTGACTATTGACTACACAACCGGAAACTTAACAGCTCTAAAGCTGCTTCTTCACCTCCTTCCGCCAACAGCTGTCGTCAGTCCTTCCCTTCGTAGTCAGCCGTCTGACACTCGATCCGTCCCATGAGCAGTGGGGTGTGACTCATGATACTGCATACAGTCCGGTGTTACGTTCATTGTCATCCCTTCAACCCTTAACGCCCCTCTCACTTTAGCCAGCGTCCATCAGAAAGCGCACGTGCTCTGTGCTGCGGGCCACTTGTCACTTTCGGTACAGTCCTCGCGACCAGCAATGCTTGCCCTATTTATTTTGTTTTGTTTTTTGGTGCTGGGGATTGAACTCGGGTCCTTGTGCTTGCAAGGCAAGCACTTTAACCACTGAGCTAAATCCCCAGCCCAATGCTTGCCCTATTTGAATGTGCTAAATGATTACTTTGCTACAACTTTTCTAGCTCTCAATACTTACGTATTTCAAAATTTAGAAGACTTAGAAAATAACTTTCTCCCACATTCCAGGGATTCCAGGTCTATATTATAGCACATACTGCTAAAAGAATACTATCATAGGTTCATTCTTTTTTTATATAGTTTTTTTGGGGGGTGCTGGGGATCAAACTCAGAGCCTCGAGCTTGCTAGGCTGGCGCTCGACTACAGAACTAAATCCCCAACCCCAAAGATCATTCTTAAATAATAAAGTGCATGTCATTTTCGGCCATTTGATAAAATTAATTAATGCTACTAAAGTTTACTAATGATTTAACACATGAAAATATAATTATCTGCTGGGGATATAGCTCAGTGTTAGAGCGCTTGCATAGCATGCACAAAGTCCTGGGTTCAATCTTCAGCACCACAAAAAATACATATTTATATTTTTTTAATATATATAATTATCTATAAATTATTTAAGACTGGGTCAAAAAAGAAAATATTATTTTAAAAGACCATAAATCCTCACCACATGCTATTAAAACGCTTTTGCACAGCAAAAAAAAAACACCAACAGAGCAGGGCGAAAACCCACAGACTGGGAAAAAATTTTTGCTAGCTATCCATCAGACAAAGGTCTAACATCTAGAATAAACAAAGAACTCAAAAAAATTAAACCTCTCAAATTTAAAGACCCAATCCAAAAATGGGCAACTAAAATGAATAAACGTTTCTCAGACAAAGAAATAAAAATGGCAAATGAATATATGAAAAAATGTTCAACATCACTAGTCATCCGAGAGATGCAAATCAAAACAACGTTAAGATTCCACCTCACTCCAGAAAGAACCGCGTACATGGAAAAATCAACCAATAACAAATGCTGGCGGGGCTGTGGGGAAAAAGGAGCCCTCCTCCACTGTTGGTGGGAACGCAGACTGGTCCAACCACTGTGGAAATCAATGTGGAGATTCCTCAAAAAACTACAACTGGAGGTTCCATTTGACCCAGCTACTCCCCTACTGGGGATCTTCCCAGAAGAATTAAAATCGTCATACCATAGGGGCATATGCACAACCATGTTCATAGCAACACAATTTGTAATAGCTAAGTCTTGGAAACAACCTAAATGCCCAACAGCCAATGAATGGCTAAAAAAAATGTGGTTTTTCTACACAATGGAGTACTACACAGGCATAAAAAAGGATAAACTAGAGTCATTCGTATATAAATGGATGTTCCTTGGGAACATACTTTTAAGTGAAATAAATCAGACACTCATGAATACACATCAAATTGTCTCTCTGATATGAGAAATCATAACTGTAAATAAGGACAAAGAGGTATAATAGATATTATATAAACGGAAGATAATATACAAAGGAGAGGAGTGCTAGAAAGAAAGAAGGGGAAAAGCAGAAAAGCAACAAAGGAAAGAAAAGGGAAAGGGAAAATATGGAAAAGCATGAATAAACCTGCTGTAAATAGGGAGGGAGGGAACAGAGGGGAGGGGTGGGGAGGAGGGGGGAGAACCAAGATGCATCATGTACAGGTACAAAATAAATGTGATGAATGTAACCATTATATGTAAAATGTACCAATACATGTTCTTGGTTTAAAATAAAAATAAAAATAAAAATAAAATAAAATAAAATAAAAGACTATAAATTCTCTGATAATGAAGATGAATTGATTTTGTAATTCTCTACTTGATTTAATAGCACCTTTAGAGTCCTAATTCTGAAAGCCTCACTTCCTCATGTCAGTCATAAGAGTGACTTCCCACTGTGTCCACCCATGAAGTAGAATTGTTCAAAGGAAATAAGCAATATTGCCATGTTCAACTTCTGCATGCCACACCCCTGGCATGTGTTATTTTTTTCTTATAACATTATTGTTTTACCTGCAAGTCAAAGGGAAGAGAACATCTAGTGATTGACCAGATTTGCCCAAAATAAATCCACAGTGTGATTGCTTCCTCCTGTGTAATATGAATGCTAGGAGAAAATAACAAATCAATAGTTCTTTCAGCCAAGGATACATTTCTTAGACCCAAAATGCTATACTTAGCTGAGTGGGTATGATTTTATTTTTGACAACAGAACAACATTCTGTTTTACCAAATTTGTAGTCACTGAAGACTTTTTTTTCTTCAAAGTGTATTTGCTCTTAGAGTCTACCATACAACATAAACATCTTTATCTTCTCTTTGACTATTCATTTATTCATTCATTTGACTTCTCAAATTTTTGCACTTGAAAACTCCAATAAGTTTTCCTTTTGACATTCTCTCTCTCTATCTCTATCTCCCCTTTCCATTTATGCCAATGGATCAATTTTCTCTTCCTGTCTGAGCACCTGTCACAGCAATAAGGATGACTAGTTAACAAACTAAAGTATGCCAATTGCTATAAGCAAAAAATATACATTTATTCGGTGAAGGTAAATTACACAACCAGAAAGAGCAATGAAAAATGTATGCCTAAAAAATAGAGAAGCAATTGTCAACTTATAGGTCCTAAAAAAGCAAACAGATGTTGCTGTTACCATTTGAATTCCCTCAAATCTTTTGCAAAACTACTAAAGTCATTTCTGTGGGTCATAGTCAAGAAAATGGTGTGTAACTTCTTTGTAGTCTCAGGACTTCTACATCATTTGTGGAATCTGCAGGTAAAGAAAAGGTAGCTTTGACTTCTGCAGACATAACACATTCATCGAAAGCAAAACCCTAATGAAAGCAGTCAACATATTTCAAATGTAAACATGGTTGCAGAATCTACATGAATGCCTTAAAGGCTTCCTGATAATTTTATAATCTATCGATTGGTAATTGTTAAAACTCTATTGATAATGTTAAAACTTATTGACATAGTCATTTCCAGCAGATAATTATTGTAATGTAGTCTTCCTACAGCTTACAAGAGAATTGAACTCATTAAGTAGCTTTTTTATTTCAGTCTATTGTTAGCATTGATGGATTCTCTTAACCCACTATATCAGTTGAAAGCTTCTAAATAGTGTTCTTTCAAACTGCTGAGACAATTTATTTAGAGATTCAATCACTTTAAAAAAGAATATGCCAGATACCTCGATAGGAATTAGGATTAGAAGAACAACAAAATAATGAAACATTAGTTTCACTGGTTTTCATCCAAGGATTCATAGTGTGGAGAAAATTACACACATTAAATCCTGAAGAAAATATTTGAAACTTCACCTGAAAGGACTCACAGAGCACCATGCAAGACTGTGGACAGATATTCACTCCAACAAATACCATTGATCTTGCTTTGTTTTTAAATTCATGAAAATAAGAAAAATTTCTATATCCATCCCAGTAATAAGAAACATCGTAGGATAAAGGAAATATA
Source organism: Hystrix cristata (assembly GCA_004026905.1). NCBI lineage: Eukaryota > Metazoa > Chordata > Mammalia > Rodentia > Hystricidae > Hystrix > Hystrix cristata. The sequence goes on from PVJO010010498.1 coordinate 31,648, forward strand.
ATATCAAGTTGGCCACCTGATGATTCATCCACTATAATAAAAACTAGACACATCTCAAACAGATGATACTTCAATGCAAAAACCTCAATTTTAAATCCAGCTATTATTCATGTGCAAAAACATTCTTAGATACAGTCAGTGATGCAGAAAGTCTCCATGTTGTCAAGAAATAAAAAAATTGTCAACTGAATATGTCAGAGAAGACAGATATTAATAAAACAATGATTTAATAATCATAAAAACATGAAATTAAAAGATCGAGGTGGGCAGTGAAACCAGTAAAAAAAAAACCTAAAACCTCATAATTGTGTATAAGATTATTATAAAACTTAATTTGAATATTTAAAATATAAATCTTAGAGGAAACATATACTATACAAAAATGATATTAGTAATTATATTAAACTCTCAATCAACTCACAGAGACATGTGTAGATGAGACTCAAAAAGATCCAAGCTCAGTTGGATCCAAGCTGATCCAAAAAGATCCAAGATCCAAGATCTCAAAAAGATCCAAGCTGAGTTGGATCCAAGCTCAGCTGGATGAGACTCAAAAGATCCAAGCTCAGTTGAGCCTCAATCTTATCCTATCCATTTTGCATGCTAGACAACTCTCTTTCTGAATTGCCAATAGGCTAATTTCAAATATTTCGTCCTAATCTAACAACTGCAACATATCCCATCTTACTCTGATATAATATGGCTTCCTCAGCAGAGGAAATCAGGCAGAAATCACCAAACTGAAGCTTGCCTAACTGTCTACACAAAATATTCTTTGGTATTTCAATCTCTTATTCTTTTCTTCTTATTCAAAAGAAAAAGTAATTTTCTACTGTGTAAATAATTTCAATAGTCAGGATATCCTTTTATCAATTGTCCTTTAAATAACTCCATTTCAATATTTGCATCTTTTTGAATGGCATTTAAAGTGTTTGTCTTGCCAATTTAAAGTAATTAAAAGCTTAGAACGCTGCCATGATTTTTGTGTATTTTTTCTTTCAAGTGTATATTACTTAAAATATTGTTTGGGGATAATGTTAGGAGGGGTCAGTAAAATATTTTCTTATGTCCCGGAAGTCAGAATAAATTTAGGTAACAATAATGGGCCAGACAAAAATTAAAATATACCTTTCATTACCCATAAATGTTGTTTTGGAAGTGTTAGTTCTTAAAAATTAAACCAGAATTGGACAAATCCATCATGCCTCCGATCACAAACAAAACTACTACACTGCAAGAACTCAATGCAGTTACAAGAGAGATTAAGAGTATGAGTATTTTGAAAACAATTACACCAAAAATATTGAGAACTTAAGTAATAGACAAATTCCTAATAAAACATGACATTAAATTTTACTTAGATTAAATTTAAAAACTTAAATATGAATACATTAATCAAATATTCACAAAGAAAATACCAGGCCCAGAATATTTTGTGTGTCAGAAGTGTTTTACAGAATCATTTAAAAACTCTTCTAGAAAAGTGACAATAATCATAAAACTTTTCTCATGTAAAATTAATATTAATTGATATTCAAGTTACTCATAAACAGTCATCTAAATATTTCTGAACTTCAACTACTATTTCATTTATCTCTGTTTAGTTTTACAAACAAGGTCATCTTTTTAATAAATACTGTTTTAAAATCAGTTTTATTGAAGAATAACATATATAGTCAGACGTATATTATAAATATATGTAGTAAAATTTAAATGTATAAGCCATTATATCAGGGATTGAACCTGGGACCTCGCACATGCTAGGTGAGCAGTCCAACACTGAACTACATCCCAGGCTTTTTTATTTTGAGACAGAGACTTGTTGTGTTGCCCAAACTGGCCTCAAATTTGACAGTCTTCCCGCCCTAGTTTCCAAGGTAGCTGGGATCACCGGCATGTGCTACCATACTCTACTTGGGCCACTGCTTTTTGACAAGTTTATATACCATAAAAATAGAACATCTGTGTCACCCCAGAAAGTTTTCTTGGGCCACTCTACAGTCAAACCCAACATACCTTCAGCCCAAAGGTATTAAGAGTGCTATAAATTTTATACCAATCCAAGATGCACAATCATTGAACAAGTTATAGATTCACAAATCATGGACACAATAATAATAGAGAAATAACATGATAATGAACAAAATTTAGCAGTATATAAAAAAAACTTTATCAAGATCAAGTGGCATTATCATCATATATGATTATATTTAGCACATATATTTCTATATACTATGTTTGTATTTGTGTGTGTGTGTACACTTTATATGCACCCATTAATGTACAACAAATGGTGGCAACATTTGTTGAACGGGAAAATCCTTTAACTATGAGAACAAAGCTTAAAATTATGAAATAAAAGTAATTAAATGTTGAACATGTATTTTAAACTTAAAATCTTAAATGGTAGAATTGAAAGAAATTTGCACCACAAGTATAAACACAGATGAAGGGGTGATTCTTTTTTATTATAAAACCTAAAAACAATAGAATATTTCAACTATCTTAAGGGGAACGTGCACAGTACATTAGCTACTTATTCATAATATAAAAAATAGAGTAAAATTTTAAAAGTCAATTTCATTTGTAGTCAAAGAGACAGTAAAATACAATTTTTATCTATACAAGTAGAAAATTTTAGAATAATAATATTCAATGCCAGCACAGGTGAATGTTAAGAAACATCCTTAAATACTAATGGGAATATGCAAATTTAAGCAGGTAATTTGACAAGATGTGTCAGATGCTTAAACCAAGTACATTCTGCATTTTCATTTCTAGAAATACACCCTAAAGAAACCATCTAATGAAAGCGCAAAGCCATTGGTTAAGTATGTTTGTCTCTATAATGTCAAAAAAAGAACATATTTCATTTGCCACCAATTGAAATAATGTTAGCAGATATATAATACAATGTCATGAAATCACTGCAAATTTATATGTAGAGTATTTCTTAACATGAAAGATGAGAAAGGTTTATTTCTAAATAATAAAGTAATTTTCTTAGAGAATCTGCTTACTACATAATATCATTCTCTTAATAAAATACATTCAGATGCCGAGGAAAACTGAGAGGCCAAACTGCAATCATTTAGTGTTGGTACCAATAATAAATTTTAAGTATTTCTGTATCATTTCCTATGTATAAATTTAATAATGAGCATGAAATGATTACGGTTTAAAAAGTAACTGGAATTATAAGAAAACAAGAAGTTTGATTTATGGCGTCTCGCTGTGATCAGTTCAGTTTTGTTTTTTTCTTTTGACAGTAGCCTAATAAGAACCACTGTGTCATGCCCACTCTTGCTCCACAATTATAATTTTGAATTTTCATTTACTCTGTGTCAAAAGAAATATAGTTTAAATAGGCTTTAAATAATAGTCTCTGTAAGGTAATCAACAAAAGAGTCTTTCTAGGTACTATTAATCCTAAGAATATAAAATCAAAAGTCCATTTTAAGTTATTAAATGAAAAATATTATACGCAATATATTTAACCGAGCTCATTGGAGGGAAAAAAAAAGAACACATCATGAAGCAGGAGGCAGAACTCTTAACACATATGGCTTGGGCAGCTCTGCTCCCAGGGGAGGAGTGAGCACCTGGCGACAGAACGCAGCAGTGAGCTACAGATCGGCTGGGCGGGTTGCAGCTAGATGTTTGCCTTGGCTGGCCATGTTTGGTCTGTGAAGTGCTTGGGATTGGCTGGGTTCTGGTTATCTGTTATAAAACTAAATATCGCTAAGTCAGACTTCGGTTTATTTCCATCCTGAGTTGCAGTTCCTTGAGTAGGAGCACTAAGCGTGGAGATAGCCTCGCACCAAATTTAATTTAACGAAGTGAATAGGAGTTTGGCATGGCTCTAACTACTTTAATATGTTAATTCACTGAATCCCCAAAACTGTATTTTAAGGTAGGCACTTCTGTTATTCCTACTGTGACAGTGACAAGAGTTGAAGAAAGGATGTCGTTAAATGAGTCTGAGTTAGTCATCTAAGACAGGAAAGATCTGGGGTATGGACAGATTAGTATCACTCTTTTTTAAAGCACTACCTGTTATCTCTGTATTATACCAAACTACATTGTTAATAAACAATCCCTTCGTCTATATTTATAAATTTATTATAGCATGTAAATAAATGATAAATTTCCTATTTTAAAAATGTATTCAGTGGCTAGCATAATTAATACTTTTTGTTATTACCCTTACAGATTTTCTGAAAGATGGAGTGTAATTTTAATATAATTCCTTCTCCTACTGCAACAAAATATATGATATGGTGGACTTGCTTCTACTTCCTACAAAGATTCTAATGACTATTCTGGCTTCAAGGAATAACACAATCACATAACAGAAATTTAAATGAAAAATCACCAATGTTGGCATATAAGAACCAAAGCTTCTTGATACAATTTCAAAGGAACATTTTCATGTTTAACAATTTGTGTACTACCTTAAAAGTAAAAGGTTAATTTTATTTAGCAGAATCTAAGAAAGCCATAAGTAGAGGAACATCCAATTATTGGCTTTCCTATCAACAAGCATGCTAAGGTGTTTCTTGGGGGATTTATATTCAAATAAGGAAAATGGAAACCAAATCACAAATATTGTATATCACTCATCAGGTCATATCTGGAACCACAGTTTTGTTGTGTATTTTGAACCAGAAATTTAACTAGGACCTTTGTTTTGTACACAAATCTACATATAATTCTTGAAATATAACAGCCTCAGATTGGCCATAGATAAGAAGTTGAACAGAAGAAGAAAGAGAAATGAACCACCACAGAGTCTGCCACACAGCCAGGCTGTCCAATAAATCTGCTGGCAGATGGGATGAAGAAAAACAGAACCATGTCTGCCCTGATGCTCTGATCTTGGCTCACAGACATCAGAATATTCAACCTAAGCAAAGCTATGACTTTCTGCGTCAAACACGCGAATCTCTTCTGAGTCAGAACAGAAGGGAGAGCAATAAAGCAGGCAGCACTAATTGCAGGCAGAGACAATCTCCCCTTTAGAAAAATTTCATAAAGCAAATTATCAAAAAAGCAATTACCATCATTCCCCTTTGCACCACTTCTTATGTTCCCTTAATCCGTAGGCTCAGCCTGTCATCACAGCAGAAGCTTGTCAGTTTGTACTCTCATCCAGGGCTTTCTCCATGTAATTGAGCCTATAGTGATGGCACTTTCTAGTTTTTTTCTTTCCAGTGTAAACTCCTATAATAAGTTCCTGACTCATGTTCAGGAAGATGAGATCTCTCCCATCCCTTGCCTCTTGCTTCCACTGCCGGTCAATGGACATTTCTCTTTCCATTCACCAGGTGGACTTAAGGATCAAAAGACACTAAGGAGCAGGCGAGGAGTGTGGCCAAGGTGGTGTGTGAGGTATAGCTACTAAGAGCTCAGTGAGTAAAAGTTGAGGAAAGTTCATTTCTGGTGTAGGTCCTGATGGGAAAGGTTTATTAAAAGGTGGACAGAAAACAGAGGCAGAAGGAGAATGAGCACAGGTACATGGAAGAGGTGGCTCTTCTCCCATTTTTCAAATTGTTATGAATGCAGCTCTCTGGAACCACCAATTTGCCACCCTTGAACTGTACTTCAACAGGACCTCATAAGGAATGAGTGGAGATGCTATGTGTAGATGTGTGTGAATTACATACATATATATATATATATATATTCATTCATTATATACTATATATATATATTCATTTGTTATATACTATATACATATTCATTCAAAGTAGCACAGTGAAACAAATAAGATAGAATAATCTAATTCATTATGTAAATTAATATCTTCTAAAGTGTCACGAATACTAGAAGTAGTAAGTCATATTTATGACTTAAATCATGAGCTATTAAATAGAGACCAGATTAGCTTCACTGTGCTATTCCATAGCAAACTGAGATGAAGACAATCTGAGATAATTAAACCAGTTAAATCTGCCTAATTATATTGGAACATATATTAGTCAAATGTGTTTAACTATAACAATTGGGATAAAGTAACTTGTAAGTATAAAGATTTAAGAACTAATTTTTAGCAAATGTGTTAATTTTATGTTAATTTTTCTATATTCACATAATAGACCATAGTCCTAAAAAGTGACTATCCATAGTTTTGGATCACTCTCTTTAATTTACAACAAAATTGAGCAGTATTCTAAATGGTTTCTAAAACTGATCTACAAGTATTAGTGTGTTTATCACAATCTCTGCTAGTGATCTTATAAAAAATAGCAATATCTAACACATCATAATTGCTATGTTTTAGGCACTGTTATCGTAAATTTAATCCAAACGGGAACCTCAAATTATTATTATCCTCTTTTCACACAGGAACCAGGATTCTGGGAAATTAAGCAATTTGTTTAGAAGTACCCAAATGGTATCCAAAAAGCCCCAGAGATGGCCCATTTGATCCTTGCTTAAATGAATGGTCTCCCTAGTGATATAGGATTAAGAGTACAGAAGAGGTGAATTATAAAGGACCATCTATTTAGAGGTATCAAGTGTTTCTCTTCTTACATAAATTGGAATTGAATCTAAAATACTTAATAGTCAAAATTAACAACATGAATTTTTGTGTTCTCTGTACCCCAATGACTATGGCTAAATCTTATCAATCCTGAACATAAACATCGCAGTCAAATCTCAATCGCCCCTTCTCCCTCCTCCATACACACTTGAGAACCCAAGTGTATCTGGCAAACAATGTCTTAGAGCATGTGTGGCATACTATAACACTTATTTACAAAATCCCTCAAATGGAACAACTGGAGTAAGAGTTTAATAGAATTACCCGGACAGCGGTGAATTAGTGTTTTTAACTATTGGGAAACTACTTTAGTTGAGACAGGAATAAGAAAGTTTCTCTTTGTACCAAAATTAGTTTTAAAAATACCCCTATGTTATGATAACATGAGGAATCCAGTGCTTAGAAAAGCAATATTGGTTGAAGGTACAGCAGAAAGACAGAAGAAAGTCAAGTGAGCTATGAAGTTAAATGGGAGAAAACCAGAACAAAATCACAAACAACCTTTTTTCTCTGCGGTAATTAGGTATGTGTAGCACAGTCAACACTTCACCAAACGAATTATACAAGGAATTCACAGAAGAGAACACACAAATGGCCTATAAGAATACAAAAAGTTGCTTAACTCGTAGTAGTCAGGGGGAAGAGTGATGAAAACAGAGATTGCCGCTACATCAAGAACACCAATTTGTTTAGCCTCCTTTTCTCCTGCCTAATTAACTGTCTTTCCTTGAGGAATAATTATTCTACATAGTCATCTTGGGGTTTTTGTGCTTTTACATTCCTTCAAAAGTGTGGTAGTCTTTGGGCATCATTCATGTTTAGGAATGAAGTCCTTTCTGGTTGAATAGTGGTAGGTCGGGCCAGTTTCATTTCTAGTACCTAAGTCTATTTTCTGTTTCTCCAGTAGCCCCTCCAGAAGCCTGATGGTGCATTCTGAGTACATGGAAAAGAGACAGATTCACTTTAAAGAGACTGAGCTTTCCTTTAATTGATCCCCTGAAAAAGACACAGAGATGTGAAGTCACATGCAGAAGGTTCCTTGGTAAACGCTCTGGAGAGATACGACCAGAAGCAAATGAATATGGCTGCATGGAGCAGGCACGGGAGCTGACACACAGTTCAGTGGCAAAAGAGACCACAGCTCACCCTATAAGGAGCTCTAGAGCTGTGGCCTTTCAGGGCTGTCCTAAATTGAGGCAAGAAGAAAGAACCTTACATATTTTAAAGTCATTAGCCACTGACTGCCCCGGGAGATGGTGTCACCTTGGACAAAGAAGCTCCCCTGGAAAATCCCCAGGAGACACTCAGCAGTGAGCAACTAGACCCGGCTATCGCCAGCACTGGCTGGCTGGATGTGTCCATTCTGAAGAAGAGAACTGGTTACATTATCCAGTAGGTAAACTGCTGCATCTCTCAAGGATACTTGCTTTTATAATAAGCTCCTAGACTAAGCTTCCTAGACTTTATTTCTACCATTAACTCTTTGATTAAGTATCACTACGTATCCCCATTTTTCACTCCAGTCTTCAGTGTCTTCATTTCCAGAATTTGGAGCCTGCCCAGAGTTAAGCAGAGAAGAGCTTGCACATGCAGCCTGTCCCTTCCCTCCGTTTCGTGCCGCTACCAGATTTAGATTGTCACTGTGACTCCATCTGCTCTCTGTCTCTCAGAAACTTTCTAAAAGCCGGGGGTTACTAATGACCTTTGTCACATTCTCAAAATTGCCATGAATGCATTTCCATGCATATATTTAGTTGTCATTTCAATTGGATTTCTTGAATTCAGGAAAAACAGACTCAAATCACTACTTCTGCTTGAAGACTCAATTTTTAAGTAGCATTAGAAAAAAATCTTTTAAATGAGTATTTAATGATCATTTGGCTGAAGGATTTCTATATTTTTCTACCAACCTGCTATTTATATATTGCTCATAATATTTGTTTTCTAAGTGACAAACCAATTTTCTAACGTTTTATATTTCTCACTTCATTTTATCAGTAGCATACCATTAATACAAATATCAGTTTATTTTATAACTGAAAATTGCATATGGGCAAGAATAAAATTCCCAAGTTTTTAAATTTTAAGATAACTGAGGCTTATCTATGTAATTTAAATTTTTGCCTTAATGTTTTTAAATTCTACTAATTCTCAAAATATTTACCTCTACTGTATTCCATGTCACTGCAAAATCTGAGGGTGAATAAAATGAAATAATCGTACTAGGCATTTTCGTTCATCTTATTGATAATCAGTAGCTTGGCTTGCTCTCCTCTAGTGATTACCAAACGTTAGGCAGTAGTGCAAGAGATTTTCAGATGCTAACTCATCTTCTCCTCACAAAAATATTATAATGTATGATTATTATTGAGATTTTACTAGAGAAACTGAGGTGCGGAATAATCTGATCCAAGCCGCAGAGAAACTGTGAAGAGCTGACCCAAATCTAGGAAGTTTCCTCCAGAATCTGTGCTTTTCATTTATGTTATGCTTCAAATTTGAACTGTTGCCCCAAACTCACATGCTAAAGGCCCAGTTTTCCCTTGATGGGGTTTAGGAAGTGGTGGGATCATGAGAGCTCTGGTGTCATCAAGTACATTAATCTAATGCCAAGATGAGAATTTGATGGCATTACTGGAAGGTGACAGAAGCAGAAGATGGGACCTCGTTGAAGGGAGTGGATCATGGGGTGTAACTTGGGGACTGTGTGCTCCCTGGTCTCTTCCTCTCTCCTGGCTCTTTTCCCTTTCTCCTGCCTCCTGGCTCCATAAGGTGAGCAGCCCTGGTCCACCATAGCCTTCCACCACTATATTCTGCCGCACCTCAGGCCCACAGACTAAAATTTCTGAAACTCTGAATCAAATAAAGCTTTCTTCTCTTAAATTTATATTCCCCAGTATTTTGGTTATAGTGACAGAAAGCTGACTGACACAATTTTTATACACTGCTGACTTTTATGTTTAAAAACTTCTCTGTATTTAGCTAATATATGAATTTTAATTGATCAGCTCAATATTATATCAGAAATAGTTTTAAAAAATTTGCTTCACGAAGATACGATTCAATCAAACCTACAATTTTACTCCCCAGTTACAATAAACAACTCAGATGCTAGCAGCCACTGTTATACTCTTAAGTGTCTTCTTTTTACTTGGGATTTAAAGACCAGCCTTGAGTACCAATCTCTATTACCAGGCAAGAATTAAAATCTATTAAAATCTTAAATTAGCTTAGCAATGAAAATAAAATTTAGAAATCAAATAAAGAATTATTTTGGCAATTTCATGACTAAAAAACTAGTTTTGAGTTTACTTAAGTATGACGATTTACCTTACTCTGATTTTTTTTGTCACCTCCCTTTTTAACTAATTTTCATTTTTTGACTGCTATGTGTCCATCAGAGAAGCAGCTAGTTGACAGTAGGAGGATCAGACTTAATGAACCATTTAAATATGAATAAAATACTTTAACCAAAATGTAGGTTGGAAACACACCTAGACAAGGGCAGATTTGCAGTGCTAGTACAATACGGAATATACATATGCTCTAGTTGGTGAACAAAAACGTAACGTGTGACAACACAATGAGTCATTAAGGACTATGTTAAGAAATAGAAATAGTCATAGTCATAGAAGAAAACCTAATGATGAATATAATTGCCTATATCTAAATGGTTCTAGAGAAAGCAATCATCATCTGTCACTGATAATGGTATAAAGTATAAACAACAGGCAAAGTTAAGCAAATGTTGAAGGACAAATAAGTGAAAAATAAAGTCCTCTTTTGTCACTTTTGTGCCTCAAATGCACTGGAGGTTTAGAGTTGGGCCCTTTCAAGGATATTGACTAAAACAGAGACATGTAGAGGGAAACTCAGGAGATAATTCTTATCTATGATTATGAAGGATTGATCCATAATTTTACAACACCAAAACAACATACTGTTGTATTCCTATATTGTACATTTCTTGACCACTTTTATTATATAATGACAACTTTTTAATAATCATTTTTAATGATCACTTGTTTTATATAATGGCTTAGTATTGGTAGCAGGTGCCAATATGTGATAAGAACTCAGGAACAATTATGCATAAAAACAAATTCATATTGCTAGTTTTAGAATTAAATTACTATGTTCTCAAAGATATAAAATAATATGAACATATATTTTACGAATTACTGATCAGTTAACATATTCTTTAAAATATGTAGGGTTTTTTCCCTCCTTCCATTTCCTTTCCCTACTAGGTGAATGCTTATTTCTTTAAGAGATAAATATGTGCCTTTTCAGATTGGATGTGGATGCATTTTAGTCAACCTGCTTACAAGGAAGATCTAGTAAGACAGATATATAGCTAAATATTTTCAAATCTCCCATGTATGTCCATCTCGTTAACTTGGTCCTTAATACAGAAGGATCTGTTCATCATTTAATGTTACTAGAACATTTTTTGGCGACAGTAAGAGGCAATTTTTCCAGGAATTAATGGAGAATTAAATTTATGATCTTACAACTTTTGTGAGAAAACAAGATTTCAGGTGTACGATAATTAGCAAAAACTAAAAATAATGCTGTTACATGCTGTCATAAACTCAAGGTGTGTAATTTAGTTAGTTGTTTGTCTTGTTTTATTTTTGTTAACCAGAAACATTTGTGTTTGAGATTATCTTTTACAACGATATTTACACAGAAGAAAAAGCACTAGACTCTGAGTCTGGAAATACGAATGTGTGTGTAGGTAATTGTCATCAATAAAATGAAAAAGGAAATAGGATTAGAATACCCTTGATACCCATGCACAAATAAATTAATAGATATGATGTAAATATTTATATATGTCATAAACAATATAATGTCTACCATATAACCCCAGCTGAGTGTGGAAAGTAAAAAATAAAATACAAATGGGGAAGAAAGGTAACTGATTAGGAAATTCTAGAGCCAGCTCCACTCCGTTCTCATAATATTACCTTTGAAAAGCCATATATGGTCTTGTCATCTGTAAATCAATTAAATAATTTGGTCCAGTTAAAATCTTATCCAGCGCTTAAATTTTTAAGTTGAAATGATTCATTTCAATACACTGGATTCCTTTTCTCATACAGAATCTCTTTGCTGATCTGAGCAAGGTCAAATCCTTGGGTAATTCTGAAAACAGACACCATGTAGAAGCAAAACTATCAATACGATTATGCAGCCCTCGCAGCTGGTTTTCTGGACAGATCAGGTCCTGAGCCGGAAGTGGCAGCCAGCAGATGGCACTGTGCCATCGTCCCGAGGCCAGCCAGGCTTGAAGTGCAAGCGCTCATCTCTCAGTCAGAAGTCTTCATCATTTGCAATAATTAACGGAGCCATGTTTTTTTTCTTTATGATTACAAGCTGAACTTGATACTTTATAATCTGAATAATTATGCTTTGCTTAATTATCTTCTCTGCTGTCAGGTGAATAAAAGCTGAAAAGGGAGTTGCCAGTTCCATAGTTTGAATAAATAAAAGGCAGAAGATGTAATGAAAAAAGCTCTCCTTTGAAGAAATGTAATTGAATTCTACATTCCCAGAATGTGGACCCAATACTGAGAATAAACACTGTGAAATCAAGAACTATGCCTTATTCCCGAGTTTATTACGAGGTATTTAGTAAGTCTGTGGAATGGATTAAAAACAGGATTTAGGATTAACATAGGATTTAGAAAGATGTGAAAATGATAATCTGTAGAAGTTCTCTCCCAACTGCTTTAATTATATAAGGAAAGTAGGTAGGGAGCAAGGTGATCAACTGAGAGTGAAGATAGCAGGAGAGAAGTTGGCTATTCAGTAGTCAGAAAAATTGTCAAATGTCTTCTAGGAGAATGGGAGAATGAATAAACTCTACTACAGTAATATGGTGTGATTATTGATCAGTTTTAAGGACAGCCTGAAGTTTTTCCTTCTGGCTGAAAATGAGAAAACTAAGGCTGAGCTTTTAACTTCAGCTACATTCATGGGGGATAGTATAGGCAGATTGTTCAAATTAGTTATGGTTGAGATTTTACCAGGCAAGAACCAGGAAGAGTGAGGACAAGAGAGTCAAAGTGGTATGCAGGGGGTGATTGCAATGATTGCTACGTAATTTAAGAGAGTAAGCAAGGGAAGGAGGATATCTAGGAATGGAAATAAGCAAAGACCTCTGAACTGGAGGTCTCTGGAAAGCTGGTAGTGAGTTAGGTGAAATGATAGGAAGTAGTGATCAGAAAGAGGTGAATGCAACTGAAATCGCAGAAATTGCAGGTGTAAATTATTGAAATTATGACAATGTTACAGATATTGACAACGATAAGCTCTAGGATATGACTATTAGATTTAGGAGTAAAGTAGGATGGAGGACAAGATTATTTAAAGAGAAGTGTCTTAGAAAGTAAGAGACCAATGGATCAGAGATACTATTCACTTATATCTTGAATTCAACAAGCAGAAAGCCAGAAATGTTAGAATGGCAGTCAACAGAGACGTAGAGCATCAAGAAATAAAGGCCAACCAGACAGGGCCTCCCCTTAGATGACAGCAACAATGTTAATGATATAAATTAACGAGATGATATTCAAAGATAGAGGATTTTAGAGAGGAAGGAGGAAGAATCATTTGAACATAACAAGGAGGGACATTAAGGACATCTTCTCAAACCACATTCACAGGTGGGATACAAAAGTCACCACTGGAGAAGGCTGCTGAAATGCAGGGCAGTCACAAGGGATCCAGACTGTATTACAGCAAGAAGGTGCAAGAGTCATAGGGTGAGAGCAGGTGGTAATCAGGGAGATACATCTATAAGATTTTGTTAGTGTTGAACCATGATATCTAGAGGAACGATGGAACAGTTTCAGAATTTTTAAGGAATGGAGATAAAGAGAAAAGGGGATATTAGAACTTTGTGTAATTAGTGTTAAAAATAAGGGAAACCTAACAGTGAATAACATAAAAGGGGGGTGAGTACTGCAAAATATTTATAAATCCATGTAGATACAAGGCAGATAACAGTGGTGAGGCTGTGGGTGGTGGGACAAAGGAAGGAACGGGTCTCTGGAGCCCTTTGTCGATTCTTTTTAGGAGGCAAAGAGATCCACAGAAGCTAAGTTCATCCCACTGGCCGAAACTCAGTTGCCTCCAGTTGATGGGAGCAGGAGACCCTCCTCTTTGTTTGTGCTCACACCCGACACTCTTTGGGAAATGACTGAGCCAAAACACCTGTACACAGTCCCGACCTTGGAGCAGACCGGTGAACTGAAAACCCTTCAGTAAGTCGCTTTTGTTACTCTGCAGGGCAGCAGCCGCATCTCCAATGCTGGTGAGTACAGAAGGCCTAGATGGGGCACACGTCTTCTCTGCAAAAATTCTGTCTGCTTTCTCTTTTTCGCTTTCTGGAACTCTTGTTATTTGCACATTGGGCAACCCTGCAATAACCCTCTAATTTTTTTTTCTGTAATTGTTATTTATTTGCCTGTTCTTTCTAAAGATTACTTTGATTTTATTTTTCCTACCTTTATAATGGGAAGGAGATATTTAAGAGCTCTTTCTGATTTCTGTCTTTAAATAGTTAATGCTTGTTTCATGAATAAGATTTTGCTTTTTCACTCTGAAGACATTTGCCGCTTTCTACTCCATGGAGTGCCTCTGTTTCATTACAATTTTTGTCCTTCTTTAAGCACTAAAACGACAGTTAGAATTTGGCTATACTTGGGGAAAGCCTGTCAACTGGTAGGCTTAACCCAGGGACATTGACTGGGGACCCCAATGCTGCACTGGACAGCTACCAAAAAGAAACACAGAGATAAAGAAAGAGGTTAGACAGAAGTAGAGATAATTTTTCTGATTTTTTATCTTTAAGTGACATGTAACAATTGTACATATTTATGAGATAGTTGGTTTTTGATAGAGGTATACACAGGTGCATACTCTGCCATTATCAAATTCAAGTAATTAGCATGTCCATTACCTCAAACGTTTATAATTTCTTTGTAATGGTAAAATTCAAATTCCTGCCTCTGGCTACTTTGAAATGTATGGTATATTATTGTTAATTATAGTCACCATACTGTGCAATAAAACCCTTGAAATTGTCGCTATTTTCTGTAACTTCACGCATGTTTTCCACCCTCTCTCCATCTTCCCCTCTACTGTAAATATATTTTTGAGCCATTCAGTTTTCTCAAGGAAGGTTTTTTTCAGTATCCCCAAGAATGGGGGATGTAAAACAAGGAAGGAGGTATAAACTGTGTAACTCCAAACTAATAAATGTCATTTCTAATAAATGCATCAGTCTCACCCTTCATCTGTTCTTATAGCATTCAGTTCTAATTACACAGAGAGAATGTCCTGCACTGGGGGAGGAAGAACTTGTCTTAAATTCTGATAAAAAAAAGAATTTCTCATAAGGGAGTAAAGGGCTTTATTTGAAGAGGCATGATAATCCCGGAGTCTTAACCTCCCCTACTGCTCTCACACTGCGCTCTCCAGAGCGTCCAATTCCTTAGCCATTAAGGGTTCTGCCCTATAAATTAGCTCACTTCTTAGCGGTTTTCTCTGCTGGCTCTGGACTTCAGCTTTCTTGGTTCTGCTAAGTCTCTTACTGCAGATGCATCTTCTTCCCAACCTCTGAAAATTCACTGATGTTTCTCATTTGCTATTGTCACCTTTCTTATGTCCCTTGCTTTGTAGTTCATTCCTTTCCATTTCCCTCGTGATGCTTTTTCAGTGGAGTATTTGAATGAGTGGGAGGCCTCTCCACACGCATTAAAGTTACTATCTCCCACAACACACATTTAAATTCCTTCTCCCATAATTCCCTTTTGCCAGTGTAAAGCGAAGGCCCTTGCTGGGGTTCTTGTAGTAGCGAGTGTGCCTGGAGTTAATGTCCTTACAGCCAGCCACAATTTTGTTGTGGTTGTGCTAGAAACCATAGATAAAACTAGAGAGACAATTCTGAAGATTGTGCTATTTTCTCAAATTAAAGGTGATATATGCACTATTTAATCCCATTTTACAGAGCTGCCGTGTAAAGTTCATATGGAATAACTGGGCGCTTGCTAAGCAGAGAGGCACACATTGTGTCAGCTCTGCAGGAATCCAAAGACCATCTTCTCTAGACTGTGTTCTACACACCCTCCCAGAGGGCCTCAAACTGACCCTGGTTGCCTAGTGAAGAGGAGTTAGCTAGAATAAGTTTCGATTTAATGAATTTGCATTGAAATATTATTGCTACACTTTTGTGCCACAGGTGTGCAATATAAATGTTAATCTTCGTAATATATTGTCATATCACATAACATTCCACTTCTGATTTCAAAACTTGCCCTGTATTTTTAACACAAAAACTCATAGATTAGTCATTTTAGCGTGGTTTCCTGGGGTGTTCTTTGGAAACGTGGTGGTGGCGGTCAGGAATGGAGGCACAGAAGGAGGCAGAAACATGGGGCGCGGGCATAAGAACGTGAGCAGCGTGTATAATTCAGGCCTCCCCATTATATCTAGGCACGATTTCCTCCATTCACTTCAGCTTGAGAGATGACAAATCATTATAATTTATATTTAGAAGTTAAATTTAGAAGTTAGAAGGCACTAATCTCAAAACGGTGAACCCTTTAAAACATATGCATGTAAAATATTTGCAAATGAATTCCCTGGCAGAGGCAAGACAAATGTGGTGCCATAATGCAGCAGATGAGAGTTAAGAGCCCTTGAGCAAAATGGCCATTACTCTTTCTGCAAATTGGATTTACATGCCTGTGTGTGCCATCAACTCCTCTCCATCAAATCTACCACACCCTAAATGGCATGTCAAAAACAAATCTTCTAACGAGCTTTTCATGTTTTCCTCCTTTGTTCCTAGTGTAATATCTTTGTTCATCAACAAAGGTAATATATTTGTTCTTTAAAATAAATTTGAACTGCAATTCCAGAGGGAAAAGTGAGTTTCAAATGCCTTCCTTGCAAGGTAAATAATTTGATGAGCTATAAAATACTGAAACGTCAGCCATCTTCACTGGAACTTCAAGTTTAATTCTACTAAGAAGTGATCAGGGAAAGAAAAATGGGCACCAATAAGTTAAAATTGCAAGATTAATGCTCACTAAAAGGAAAACAGGAAGATTTACTGACAGAAACTTTCTTCTAAGCCAGTGATATCAATATTCTTTTCACTATAATAGCCAGAATATGGATTGTGATCTGCTTTTTTATTGATGCTTAGCTATTATTTGCCGTGTGTAAAAGATGTGAAAGGCGCTGGCTTCAGACATGACTACACTCAGGAGAGCACCACATGCTTCCTGCCTTATCCCTGTTCTTCCTCTCGCCTCTTATTCCTCAGCCTCAGCCACCATAAGAGACTTACTTTTTTTTTTTAAAAGAGTACAAATAGAAAGATATCCAACATTCACCAAAAAAATAAAAAGAGAGAGAGAGAGAGACTGCAGAGGTGCATGAAAAGAAACCCCTCTTCACTTCAACAGTGTTCATTCATTTCTTTCCTTCTCTTATTTCTATAACATTCTAATCTTGATCTCAGAGAATTACCCAATTTAAAAAAAAAAAAGATATTGAGATAAAGAAACCTTTCCACCATTATAAACTAACACACTGAGTACATAGTTTGACTCTGTGCAAAGTAATTTATATTGATTATTTAACTAAGTTTGGTACTTAAATTTACCATTTTAGGAATAATTATCTCCAGCAGTCTACTTTTAAGAATTGGGAGGCACAAAAGGTAAAATGTACTCAAGGTCACACAACTACATGAGTCAAACAGACTAGTACTAGTTGATAATAAAGCTTTACATTGGGCTAGAGATTTAGCTCAGTGGTTAGAGCGCTCACCTCATAAGCACAGAGCCCTGAGTTCAATCCCCAAAAAAAAAAAAAAAAAAAAAAAAGATTTACATTGGATCAGCAATAACAGAATTTTAGATTTTAATACGGGCTATTAACTTAAAAGGAATCTTTAAAATTGCCATTATAAATGTCAATTAAACTATGTTTAAAATGTTAGTGTAATTTAATGAGTTTAATTAGGAATGGATTTTTTACACTTGGAATAAATTATTTCTTTGGGAAAAACCAAATTCACAGCCAGAAGGAAGATAATGATAATTCAAAACTGAGTCTTAAGGAAAATATGAATTGCCCAGTTCACATTGGTGGTCTAGAGAAATCTGGACAAAGAAACAGAGTGTGTTGCCTGACCCAAATATGTGCTTAATGAATAAATACCTCACCAAAAACTGACATTGCACATATTACATAGGACAGAGATAGACATGCTATAAGCATGCAATACCTAACGAATTTGTTCACAAATTTTATGTTATAGGAAAAACAGCAAAAGCTGTCATATGTGTTTATTAGCATTCTCTTTCTAAAGTGATCTCATTTTATGGAGAACCAGACATCACCAAACAGAAGCACACCAGAAATGGAATCTTTTACTGTGGTTATAAATAATGAAACAAAAAGAAAATAAGCAAAACCAATTAATAAGTCAGTACTCTTCAATCAAACAGGCCTAACGAAGGGCAAAAGCCATTTTAACTCCCGGTAATTTCCCCACTCTTTGCATCTTTGAAGGTTCTCCTATCCCAATTCTTCGTGAGAATAGATGCGGGGTTAGATTACTTGTTTTTTTTGAGAATGACTAACAGTAGTGGTGTTTGCCATGTGAATATTCAAAACACCTACAAGCAATGAAGGCTGCTCTGGGGGTCCCTTATTGCATGCCCTGTCCTGGGAGAGCTTTCTCTGGATAATTTCACGTTGTTTTCATTCTCTTGAAAACTGCTGCAACATTTATCAACATGCCATTTGGCGCTACAGGTGGCACGTTCACCCATATTATGAAAAAGATTAGAACTCAAACAAGCTAAATATCAAATTCTAGAGAATCTCTGTAAAATAAAATGTGCCAATTTAAATGAAAACCTGGCACCACGATGCCGAGACGACCAGCAGCGTGCAGCTCCAGGACCTGAAGAGCGCGACAGGGCAGCCTGCACGTGGGAGCTGCCTGCAGTCTGCATCGCCTGTCAGCCTGACCAGCTACTTCTAATTTACAAGGATAGTGGACTAGATCCTGCTCCCTGTTAGGGACTGTGACATTCACTGACAGAGGACTATGCTCTCACTCTTGCCAGATTGTTCTACTAAAATCAAATCAAAGCAAAACGTGTTCAGGAAAATCCTTAAATATATTTTGCCCCCAGTTTTCTCAGTCTCCAACAAGAAATGTGTATTTTCCTGTAAGTAGCTTCCAGGCTTATGCAGGGCAGATGCAGAGATGGATTTATGCACCTTGTGATTCACTGACTCAGTGTAATTAACTTAATTAGGCATATTATTTTGCCTGTCTTTATTACTCCTGTCCTAGAACAAGAACAAAATAAACTGAGAAAAAAATGAACCTTGACTAGAGTCATGTCATGTCTCCAGCAAGATGTTTTACAAAGGAAAGACTATCAAGAAATACGAGGCACTGTTAGTAGTAACAAACATTCTTGTCTTCATAGTGTATAAAGTGATTTGGAATGAGGGGTTCTTAACTCCAGCAAGCCAGTGAAAACACATAAAAACTTAGCTCTCTTGTTTTTTTAAAGCTTACAAATATGCTTCATTGTTTACCACTTAAAGAAACAAAACATCTGAAAATACTAGACTGTCATTCTGGGGCACTCACTGAGATCCGTGCTCTATGAGAGTTTTATTTATATTATTTCGCTTTTTCTCCATAACCTAATAAAATCTGTCAATGACCCATTTATAGATGAGGGAAATGACAGCATGAAAGGTCAAATATTTTGCTCAAGGTCAAACCACTGGTAAGTGATGGCCCCTGCTGAAAATTTATCTTTTTTTTTAAACTATTTTAAGGAGTTTATTCACGGCTTTTAGTCATGCCATATCGCACTGAGTAAACACTGATTTTTCCATGGTAACATAAAAATAAAAATAAACAAAACAGACCAAAAATCGGTACACATAATCATAATCCTTGTTTCATGACATCCCATAATGAATTCTTTTCTTCTTCATTATTTTCCTATCCCATTTTATTTTTTGTGAATGTATTATGATTTATTCTATTTAAGAAAACATGATACTTATGGTATCGCTCATTTGAGTGAGGCAAAATACAAGCAAAGAAAATAATAAAGGATAGATAGAAATGGACAAGGGGACAGATCTCATCCAATAGGGAAATGGTCCAAGGGAGCAAGGACAAGGGGGAAGGAGGAGAAGGGGAAGTGAGAGGAATAAAGATGCACTACGTACAGGATCCTAGTAATGCCAATCGATGTAAACACATGCTGTAATGTAAGCTAAGACACGTAATATCAACAAGTAGGTGATGGGGATTCAGAGGAAGAAGGTGGAGGGAGAGGGAAGGAGCAAGGAATTCTTTTTTTCTTTTAAAGCTGTGTTTTGTACATGTAACTATTCCCCAAGATGATTGTAAAGTGCTAGAATTATAAAATTTATCTGCTTGATGGCTTTCTTATACTTGCTCTAATCAAGCTTTTGACTCATGGTAAATTAACCCTCTGAACACTACAAAAGTCCTTTTGTTTTCAAGATCGATTTTAGACAACCTCCACAAAGTGTGCTATGTAGATACAAGGGTGAGTATATGAATTTCTAGGTGTGATCTCTTGAAGCCTTTTCTATTCTTGCAGGAAAAGTAGAACACAGACCCCTTAGCATCATGAAGCATTCAGTGTAGGAAGAATATGTTTTATATTAATAACAAGATCACCACAAATCAAATAAATGACCATGTTGCATTTCCAAGAGTAATTCTCAATCCTTGGAATCTGTCTTTGTATATACCAAAAAATCCAGGCAATGGTCCATTAGGATATCTTCCCAATCAGATAGTGTATCCTGATCAAGAAATATTTTTCCTGATTTAAATTCCAAAAAGATTGGAGCAATATACGTTGTTACGGTTTTATTTTCTTTGGTCAATATAGTTTTAATGAACAATATATTTCAATAGAGTTCTTGCAACTCTACATCAAGTAATGAAGGGCTTGAATTCAACTTGCTTTGATGGTTGGTTCATGCATTTTATCTTATTCCACATTTAGTGTATAACACTCATGTTTAACTTTAATGTTCAGTCTATAGCCACAAGTAAGATTATTCATCAGCAGTATATCAAACATATTGAGTAAAAACAATATGAAAACATGTTGGAAGCAAGTATTAAGGGTTTCTTTTTACTCAGGTTTGCAGACAATAACAAATTATTCAAAGAAAACTAGAATGAGTTGATGAAAGGGAGAATTTTCTAAGGTAGGGCAGTGAAATGGTGATGTGTCAACGTTAAGCAGAGTCAAAATATCTTCAGTCCCTAAATCTAAGGTAGAACTGGGGATAAAACCTACGACTGTGCTTACTTCTACTTGGCATACATTTTAATCAAATTGTCCTGCCTTTTATCTTCCGAAGCAGGCGAAAACAGAACCTAAGAATTTTCTGCAAGTAAACTATGAATCCAAAGCACTTAAAACATAGTATTGCATGAAAAGTTTCTGGGAAAAAGAAAATGTAAATTCCTGGTAAACCAAGATTAATCCATTTTTAGTATTCATTAAGATCGTATTTTTAAGAAGTATGTATTTTTTAAAGAAAAATTCAGTTAGATATTCTCATCAACAGAATGGAAATACTCTTAATTATTTTCCATCCATGGAAATTTTTCAATAGAAAGAACTGAAGTATCTGGAATTCGGTACACAACAAAAATTTTGTGATTAAAACAGACTATTAAAAAACACATCAAGAGGGGCTGGGGATTTAGCTCAGTGATTAGAGTGCTTGCCTTGTAAGCACAAGGGCCTGAGTTCAATCCTCGGCACCACAAAAAACAAAACAAAACAAAAAAAACACATCAAGAAATGCTTAAATATATTAATCAATGTGTTCATTTATTCATAGTGGCTAAATATATAGAAACAAGCATTTATAATGTATATTTTTAGATATATTAAGGGGAAATGATTCAACTTCTATTAAGGGACTAAATTAAATTGTTCTGTGGAAGTATTTCCACCTTTAGCATTGTGAGTCAGTATTAGCAAACAAGTCATAAAAGCCGTAATCATATTCCGTGATCTAATAAAACATAACTGGTTTTGTACTATTTGCGTGTACGTAAAATGTGGAACTTCATAGAAAAATTCACGTTATTTAAAAAAAATTCAGTAAGTCATAATAACTAAAAGAACAAAAGCATTCAAAGCATCCAAATTTCTCCATTCCAAGGGTCACACCTCTCAAACAGCAAGGTCTGACAAATTCTACCAGCTTACTGTGAAAACCCCTATCCCTAGCCTAACTTGTATCTCCAGGTCAAAAAGTATCAATATCAATAGTAACCACAGGTTCATAAGTCACGTGTACAACAAATAGACCCATATGAAAAGCAATTGTGACTCAAACTACATTCTAAGTGTGTCCAGTAAAAATCATTTCCTCCGTAGTCAAATTTTAGTTATCTATCAGTCTCTACTGTGTGTTACACAGATCTGTACTTGAAAATTTCATTCTGTTTGTACAACTCCAAATACTGAATACAGTGCTGTTTTCTTTAAATTATTCAGGTGAACCAGACCAAAGTAAAGCACACTGGTAAAAACAAAAATGCACTGCCTCAGAAATATATTTCTGGGGGAAAAAAAATAGCTACTCAGAAGAGAAATTACCTCAAAAATATGTGTTTTCTGATATAAGAGTGAGAGATTTTTAACTTCTACTTTATGAGAATAAAAATACTGAAGCAACAAATAATTTTTGTCCCAGGTGGAATGCTAACACTGTGCTATATTAAAAAATATCAATATAATTACTGAACTAGGTGAGATGGAGAGATTAAGATCAAATTTACCCTCTCTCTGTAAATCTGGTATTAGAAGATAGCACAGAGTGGTGATCCTGGAGAGAAGAATGTGCAGAGACCTGGGCACTCATCCAGTCACCAGAAGGAAGTACGAGATGTGAACCAAATATATAGTAAATTTTAAAATTAAAAACTGAATTACAATAAAAGAAGTATAGCCATTAATTCCCCTCAATTTACTCCCCCTTGCTTCAAGTATACTTTATCCCCTTATTTTGGTCACTTGCTAAAGCAATTCTTGAAGTCTTATTTTATAAGGCGTGATCAAAAATATAGTTAGTGCAGCTTCCAAGTGCCATCCAACAGAAAGACAAGCTCATAGAAACATTACAGTGTGTCGTCTTCACCTTATTCACCAGATCGACACTGAGTGACTCCGGGCCTTTTCCCAAAGTCAAAATGACTATGAAAGTTACAAAAGATCTGAATTGATTCAGACATCAAGGAAACCTCAACAGCATAACAAAAGATACTCACGAAAGGGGTCACCTTAGTAAATTTACGTATTTTGAAGCAACAAGGTTGTCGCATTTCGTTAGAGCAGCCCTAGCAAACCAACACATTGTTCTTACCTATTTCCCCAGATTTCTCACTTCGAGGTCTCACACGAGAAACCACAAACTTGTACTTCCCAATACACATCATACTTCAATACCTGTATCTGCAGGTCCCTCTGTTGGGAATCCCGTTTCCTACTACCTTTATATAACTTACAACATTAGCGTCACACTCTGCCAAAACTTTCCTAACAGAGGTATTGAATGAAATAACTGTCAGTGTCACTCTGCTTTAATCAGTAGTTATCATGCTTTGAGACTAAATGATAAAACTGGTATCCCAAAATCCATTGAGCCCTTTGGTAGAAAATGATCCATGATATCTTTTAAAATTAAATTAAATAATATTAAAAAATGAGAAATAATCCCAATCAGAAAATCAAAACAAGTATTTCCAGATTTGTCATGATTGGATTTAAAAACTTTAAAATGATACAAAAGCGATATGCAGTAGAATGTGTGCTTTGCATTTTGACCTGTTCCTGGACTCGGGTTGCTGGGGATGACCCTCCCACTGGCAGCTGGGTAACAGCAGGAAGTCTCAGATTCCCGCCAGCTGCACCGCTGGAAGGGTAAACAACCGCCGCTCTGCAGTGTACTCTTTCTAAACTAGGATGTTCCATAGGTGAGATGGATTAAATGTGTTTTTCCCTTATTTTCAACCTACAATAGATTTATTAGATGTGTCATAAATCCAGGCGCATCTGCATTTGTCACTAATGAAAATTTTACTTGCGTGTAATAATTCCTATGATATAAAACTGTAAAATCAATAATCATGAAATTGGCAATCAAAATGGTTTACCTGCAGGAAGTCAGAAGAATAAAAGCGACATTGTGGTACATCTTGCTGAGCTCTGTGCATCGAGAGAGAAAGACAGGCACTGAAAATGGAGTTTCTAACTTCGAATAGGGCATGGTGGTGCATGCCTGTAATCCCAGAACTTGGGAGGCTGAGGCAGGAACATCACAATTCTGACAACTTTTTATGACTGAGCTTTATTTTAAATTCTGATATATTTTTTTATGTAATTGTAATTTTTCTTCCATTTACCTCTGACTCCTCTTAATCCTTATTTTCCTATAACTTCAGAAGCCATAATAGTTCTTTGGCTCTTTGTAAAAAAAAGTCTCTGCATACTCATCTCCCATCTCACTCTAATATTTCCTTGTAACTTTTTATTCTTCTCCCATAAACTTCAGAAAGCAACAATTATTTTTTTCTCTTCCAGCCTTCGTTCTCCACTTTATTGCTAGAATTTCCTAAAATATTGTATTTTTTATCATGATATGTCTGTTGACTGTCCTCACTCAATCCTCCTAGTTTGATCAACAAAAGTTGTTATGGCTTTGTCTAGTCATTCATACTATTGCCCCTGAGCAATAATAATGGGCTCAGCCCTTCTCTTTCCTTTCTCCCCTGTTCACCACCATCAGCAGATGACTTCCCAGACCATCGCCACCACTAAGCAAACAAAATGTTTCCATTTCTTACTTTATTCTCCTCCTAGAACATTTCTGAACATTCTGTGACCTCCATAATGTAGAATCTGTTGACTTCTTAGCTAGAATATCACCATCCACTTTTTAATTTGTATCAGTGGATAGCCAAATAATTCTTCAAATTTTAATTAATCTTATTTCTTTGATAGACTTTTCACATTCCACAAGAGACAAAACTTTAGATTTTCTTTGTTCATATGACATTTTAAAATACTGTACTGAAAATTGTCTGTTTATCTTTTCCTGACCACTGAAAAGAACTAATGATTTTTTCTGTTGTACTATTTTCTGCTCGTATTTTCCAATCTCAGTTCCAAACCAATCTATTTTGCATACAGTATTTGTGACATAAAAAGTCTTGCTAAGTCATTCGACCTCTGTTCACTGCTTTATTCCTGTTGAGTATAAATTGAATCTTTATTCTTGACCCTCTTGGTGGTATTACCAAAATAAACCCTCCCAGCAGTCCTTTTCTTTTGTTTTTTAGTGCTTTCTCCATAACAAACGCATTTTTCTGATTAAATTGCACTGAACTTCTCCACACAAGATTTTTTAAATTAAACTCAGCAAGAAAAAAATAAAATAAATATCAGGGTAAAATAAAATGAATCTACTGATCTGTGATTACTCATTTTCTTTTAAATAGATATGTATGTATAATTTCCTTCCTATACAAAAATTGGATTTTTTACAAGAGCACCTTCCAGTCTACACAAATAGATGTATATTACATCAAGAAGTTTACATGTATGAGAAATGGAAAAAATTTAATTTCTAGAGTTAGGACTACAATTATTATGGAACTGTTAATTATATGGAACTCTATGAATTGCTTACATGTTGCTCTGAGTGCTTTAAATTGCATTTCTCCATTTACTCTTTTGTTTTTAGATTATAATTTACAGTACTATAGTCTGTTTTGCCATTACAAAGGTCTATAAATATTTTAGGAGAAACATTTAAGCTTTGTTAAATGACCAATTAACCCTCTTGATAGTATTTATTTACATATGATCTTTCATTGTATTGCTGTATCTGCTTATTATTGTAATAGAAACATCAAGGTATATCTGTAGGAACGTCAAGGTCTATCTGTAGGATCTGGGTAAAGGTATAATGTTGGATCAGGTTATATTAACGGGTGTAAACAGAGAGGCTATATTCAGTGTGCTAGCTCGGGGGTATGAAATGGCTTAAATACTTGCTTAGTTGGTGTGTTCAAACCTGACCCCAAAGATGGCCTACAGTAAATGAGTGTGAGATTCCATTATCTCATTTGTAGGAAAATATTCAAAAACTTTAATGGAAATGCCGGGGTAGATTTTTTATGTGAAAGCTTCTCTCTCATACTTCTAAGAGTCCTGACATTTCCTTCATTAAACCTGCAAGGGTGAAAGGTGAGCTGGCAACTATGCAGTGCTCCTTGTTCCCTCTTTTCTAGAGGTTCACAGAGCCGGGAAACTTCCAGTCAAGACAGTGTGTTCTCTGAATCCAGTAAGGCTCATGAGATCCAGGAATGGCAGGAACCAGGTGACAGGATTTAACTGCCAAGGACCAGCAACCACAACAGGGGCAGAGCCAAGGCAGTTATCAGAATGGTTGGACTGCAGAGATCTTTGTGGCTAACTGACCATAGAGTCCTCAGGATTGAACTTGGTGGGTAAACTTACTGAAGACCTACTTGATTTGCAACAAGTTGAAAGGTTTCAAATATAGAAAGCAGAAATCAGACCTGAATCAATATAGTAGAAGATTGTGACAGATCAA
Source organism: Hystrix cristata (assembly GCA_004026905.1). Classification (NCBI taxonomy): domain Eukaryota; kingdom Metazoa; phylum Chordata; class Mammalia; order Rodentia; family Hystricidae; genus Hystrix; species Hystrix cristata. The sequence continues at coordinate 57,950 of PVJO010010498.1, forward strand.
CCATTTTCCAGAGCACTGCCACTTTCTAGAACTAGAAACCTCAGAAGAAATCGAAGTTCATTTTACACGCAAGGAGGAGTAGCAGTGTAGAAGTGGGTCTGTGGCTAATGAAACTCATTGATCTCATTGTCTTTGTCATCTCTATGAAGTGAACGGCCTTTCGGAATAGGGGAATGGCCTTTTGGAGAGGGAATTATGGCACAAACTAGTTGATAACCCCTTATAGACAGACGCTCACATGCTTTATACCAGTTGTGCTCTTATTCAGCACTGTTTCCTCCTAACAAGGCCAGTAAGGCAAGAAAAGAAAAAGAAATAAAAGGCATATGTATCAAAAAGAGAAAAAAAAGAAAACCTTGTCATTATTTGCAGATATTATGATAGTCACAGTAGAAAATCCAAAGACTTCAAAAATCTAAATTAGTCATTGACCTTCATGTGCTGATGTGATTTGCACTGAAATCAACGAGAAGGCTAATAAAATGATCAGCTGCTACAAAGATTTCTGCAAACTTGAAGTTCTTTTCATTGAACTGTATCTCAGCTTTATGAGGAACTACTATCTCCTGGATAATGAGTTGCAAGTCTAAGTTAGATGGATTAGGGCCATTCAGAACCATGAAAGTGCCTAGTAGTTAAATGAACTTTACCCTAATGAAAAGAAAGCTCACAAAACTTAATTAGATAAGAGGCAGGGAGGCCTAGAGTTAATATATTCACGTACAGATTCATGTAGTCTCGATTCATCTCTGGGTTCTGCAATTATTACATCTGCAATTTTGGACAAGATTTTAACCATCTAAATGTACGTTTCATTATGTAGAAAATGAGCATAACTTCAGAGGTGAGGTAATTATTAGGTGAAAGAACTTACTTTAATGTCCAGCACAGACTTAAGCAAAAAATCTTAGTGGCTCCTCTTACTATTGTTAGATATCTATTATGAAGTGGAAAGTCCTACATATATAGGATATAATGTATTTCATGAATGGAAACAGTTTCTGGCTAATTTTATTTCTTGCCCTGGAATTTTTCTGTCATCTTACATTTCTTACACATTCTCATAGATTCCTTATGTATGGTGTCAGAATGTTTATATCATGCAGTATTAGAAGCTGCTTGAAATTATTTTAAGCAAGATAGAATTTATGTAAAACAAACATAAAATGTAAAAATCATCAGCCTTAGAGTAATAAGAATGTTATACCCACATATATACATGGATATATATATTATATTATATATATATTATATATATATAAAAACAATGAGAAACAGTAATTAGCATCCAAAAAATTTGGAGTTTTAATATAAAAGAATTAGAAAATACTATTTTAAAAATTGCAGAAATCAACTGGAATTTAAAATTATTTATCACCTTTATCTCTATCAAATCTAAGTATGAAATATTTGGCAATCCAAACAGGCCGAAACAGTAAAAGTAAGCATTTTTTAAAAAGAGGGTGATTTGAATAGTTAATTCCCAGATTAATTGAATTTCCAACTGTACTGAGGGACATAGGCGCCCAAATGTGCATATTTCTCATTAGGTGGGTTAGCTAATTTTATACACTTTATATACCCTTGATTCAAAAACAAAACTAACTCTATGCTCTTCTTTATTTCACAGGATAGCTATGATTCATTAAACAAAATTAATCTAGAAATAAATCAGTAGGATCTTGATGAAACTCACTTTATTATACATGGATACTGATTTTTTATTATTCAGCCTAATTGTATGTGGAATAAATACTTAGGAAACAAAATTTACATGCATTGTGAACCTTAGAAATATTCATATGCCTTACAAAAACATTTTCATTTATACTAAAAGACAAGGTAATTTCCAATTATAAGTAGAAAAAATTATAGAAAATGTTAAAAACCTATGTACGTCCTGACTCAGGTTATACTTGCCTTTCATCACTCTGTCTGCTAAAACAAAATACCATAAAGTGAGTAGCTTATGAACAACAGAAATGTATTTCTCATACTCCTGGAGGCTGCAAAGTGCAAGATTGAGGCAGCAGTAGATTGAATCGTGAAATTTGCTTGCTCATGGTGTGAGAGCAAGTGTGTTCTTGCTGTGTGCTGCTATGATGGATACTGTGAGCTAGTTCTCTGAGCTCCCTTTTACAAAGGCACTAATCCCAACCATGAGGAATTTGTTCTTATAACGTAATCACCTCCCACAGGTCCCACATCCTAGTATCATCAGCAGCCGATTTAGGACTTCAAGCATGTTAATTTGGAAGTGATGTGCACTCATAGTGATACATGTGTGAGTATCTCACTAATGCAGGGATTTGGATAAACACTATCATATAATGATATAGACCCAAACCAAAAACAGAAGCCAGGACACAAAGGATTCACTAATAGTATTTTATGTCGTGTTACCTACAATTCGCATTAATTAATAATATCACACATTTCCATTAAAATATCGTCATGAACAAATGGAACTTCCCTGTAGTATGGGTGATATTAATACGACATTCTAAAAAGCGAAGATGCAAAATTTGATAGTTACTGTGATAAAATAATTATTATTGACACTATTTAAATATGTAATATTGGATTCGAAAATTACTCAGACATAAAATTATCTATTTTAATATGTTTTGTAATTGTGGAGCACATTTCTTGTCTTTGAATATACTTGTTTCTATGTGGCTGGAAAAAAATATTCCGAGAGATTTCAGAACTATGCAGGCTGGACCATTTTTAACTTTAGGCTTACTCTCATGGGATGCAAGGATGCATTAAAATTGTCACTGAAAATCTCAGATCTGAAACATATCTTTTGTTCTACATTTATATTGCCTTTTGCTCTTATTTCTAAAAGTTCAGTTATTAGAACCATCAATTAATACTACTGAAAGGAACACTTTTATTCTGAAAATACAAAAGCAGAACAAATCATTAACAAAAGAAAACATGACTTACAATTAAATGTTTATTGATGTCTGCTATTCCATCTTGAAATTCAATTGCTTCAGTGTTTTCTTATGAAAGGGTTAGTTATATTATGTAAAGCATACCAGAAAAATCACATCTGATAGATAAGATTCACATTTCTAATGTTATTCCTACTGAATCAATTCATACTCTCAGCTTTTTATAAAGCAAATCATATGTTGAAGTAGATATTATGCATAAATAACTGTTGAAACTAAATGTTCTAAGTGGAATATACTTTGATTTAACTATTAGATTGTTCACACCCATATATTACCTAATAGTGAGATCACAAGGTTGAACAGAACAGTCAACTATTTGTTTGAATTTTATGGTACAAGAACAAATATATATTTCTCAGAAATACTTGGTACTCAACAACTTCATTTTAGAAGATTTGTTTGCATCTTGACATAAGTTTTGCACTTAAGAACTGTGTAAAAATATAAAATAAAGACTCCTAATATACGGCAGTTCTGTCACATAGCTGCCATTGCTCAATTCATTAATTCAATCTAAAATAACATTTTCCAAGAATAATGTATATGTTCTTTGTGCTTTGAAAATGTAAACAGGGTATCCCCCATCACATAGCTTACTCCTGAAATTCAGAAAGTTGGACAGTTACAAAGCAAACACATGGCTGATTTCTGATTGCAGTACCATGAAGGCTTCTAGCTCAGAAAATAATGTGATAAGAGAATCTTTGCCTTAGTTAATCAGGATTGGCTTCATCTTATTTTTGGATTTTTACAGCTATCAGATGGTGAGGAAAGATCTCTTTTTTTCTCTCTCTCTCTCTCTCTTCTTGTTCATCTATCTGAAAAAGAAAATGTCTCTGGTTGTAAAGGGTCAAAATGGAAGCAGGGAGATTTCTGTAGAATTCTGCAAGATAAGATGATATCCGAGCCTAGGGTGTTAGTTAGTAGAAGTTGAGAAGTGAATTTATTCAGGATATATTCTAGCGGTAGAGTTGACAGGTTTGAATGTTAGATTTATCTCTAAAAGGAAGGAAATGAAAGGAGTCAGAAATAACTCAAATCTTGTCTTTATCAACTGGGTGACAAGGTAATATAAGGGCAGAGTAATTTTTTAATTTTAATTTTTTGTGCAGTAGAATAAGGGATCAAGATTTATGTTGTTGTCATGTTAATTTTGAGATAACTATTAGGTAGCTGGAGATATCAATTAGGCTACTTGACATATGTTTTCAAGAAAGGTCATGAGGGAAAGAATTTATTAGTTGAAGAGAATGCCCTAGGGTACTCCAAAATATTGGGAAGAGAGGAAAAAATCCAAAGAAAATGAGGAGCCAGGGGTTTAAGAAGGCACCAAAGGATGGTGTCAGAGTAGCCGAGAGAGGCAAGTGCTTCAGCAAAGAGAATGTAGATAACAGTGTTCAACACAATTCAGATGACAACTACAGAAGTCGCCTCTAGATTTCACAGTGTCATCAGAGGTCATTAATGACTTACACCTGAGCAGGGTTGTTGTAGTCAGGGATCAGAAACTAGAATCCAATAGGACTTCCTATTTTAACATAGCAATTTTTTTAAAAATGTATACCTTTATTCCACCCCAAACCACACTAATATAACAGCAAAGAAATTTAGAGTAAGAATATCATCGTATATACTCTGACATAACTGAAAATTGTGATCAGGTTTCAATGATCAAATAGGGAGAAGAGCAATGTATTATCTGATAGTGTAAAAGAATTAAACTAAAGCATCGACAATATGAGACAGTCCATAGTTATGACATGTTATGTTTTGTATCTAGATGTCTCCACAAAGCCTTGCGCACTCATAGGTGTGACTTTTGGGAGGTGTTTGGACCATGAGGGGAGCTTTAGCTAACTTGCTATTAGATGGTGAGGTTTGGCTGAAAATGGCAGGTCTCTGGAACGGTTGTTGCTTTGACTACCTGGCTATGTGATTTAGAAATCTCTGCAAGTGGTTTGTAGGAGTTTGGAAGATTTAGAGATGCTGACTAGGGAAGTGGCCCTAGAATGCTGTAAGCTTTTAATGTAAAAATAATTATTTAAAAGCAAAATGTCACTTTGAATTGTTATTATATTTCATAGTTTAGATATTGTCAGGCCTTAAGACACCAGTATAATCAGTCTTAAAGAATATAGTTTTATTTTTCAATTATCTTTGTCAATTGAAAAAGGAATCGAGTAGGAGAATAACTGTAGACAAATGAAAAAGTCTCTAGGTAAAAATGACTTTTTACCAAAGATGTATTTGAATGTGTGTTATGACAATCCAAAAGATCTTCTTACTCTAAAAACAGGAGATTTGAAAGTATAGTTTGACATGGAACATTGTGTGCAAAAAAAAAAGCCTAAAAATCATTAAAAGAACTTAAGATACTAAGCATTTTTCATTAAATTGTCAAAAAAGATTTCTAAACAATAAGACAAAGTTATATCATAAAGATGTCAGGCTTATATCAACTTCAGACATGTATTATGTGATAAGAAATAGAAAGATTAAATAGCATAAAAAGACATAACTATGCCAGTGACAATATCTCAGCTGGTTTGATAACAAGTACGAAATTATAAAGTGAGCCATCTTAATTAAAACAACAATTTAAAGAAAACCTCTAAACCTGTGCATATCATTCTGTATCCCAGTTTTGAACATTGCTCTTAAGTCTGTATTAACAATCTTTCTGGAAGGTTGGAAAATACCAATCCAAAAGAAATTTCCCAGATGAAAGCTGATAGATCACTGTGTCATTCCTATCCATGGGAAAACAGCCAAATGGCTTTCATCTAACAACTCTGAAAACTCATGCTTCTTGGACAAAACAGTATTTTATGGGTGTTTAGGAATATTTATCAGCTTCAAATTGAGGTCACCCTGTCATTGATATCTCCACTTCTGATTTACCAA
>PVJO010010499.1:0-23371 GCA_004026905.1 Hystrix cristata
GTACAGTTCACTTTGAAGCTAAGAGAATCACTTGACTCGCCTCTTACTTCCAGTGGTCTTGTATGCCTTGCTTATCAGCCATGTGAATGGTTGTCTCCTAGGGCATTATATTACAACTTTTTAAATGTTTAACAAAATAGGTATCTAATCTAACCCTGCAGGGTTATCTACTGATCAAGAATCTGTTCCGCCTTTTCCTCTTACCTTTCTCACTTCCTGTTAATGTCTTTTTCTCTTCTCTTGTTTTGCAGTGTAGTTTTTCTTTCTAGGGCACAGTGATGAATTTTGACAGTGCTGTTGCATTTCACAACTCCACTTGGCACCATTTACTTATCTTTTACAGTATCATTGATTCTCACCCATCAGGCTGCTAGGTTTTACCTGTGCTACTCTTGAAGGCACAACAGCATGGGTCTGGGGACTCTTCAAGTTTTCCGAGGCTTCGTGCCTCTAAAATATCTCATTTACCACTTCACTGTATGATTGAACAGCCAGGTGCCAAATGGACCCCAAAGTGTTGTTGCTCTCTGAAGGGTAATTCATATTCATCAAGATGTCTAATAGTTTTCTGCAAGTTGAGGGGAGGGAGGAAAGATCTTGGGCAACCATTCTCTGTCTGAGACTGTCCTAAGGGGTTTGTGACTGTCCCTCTTTGGAAAGAGGAGATTCAACTACAGCAGATTGAAACCAGGACACCTGGACCCTTTGTCTAATCCCCACCACCAGAGCTTGCCATTTTCTGACTGAAGTAATTTGATGAGTCCAGTTTAATAAGCCTTGGAAAATGTTTTTATGGTAATAAAATCTTTTCCATTGGCCAGTTCTTCACACTGGAATTGAACTAGGACAGCCCCACCCCCTTTTCTGTCACATAGTGCTTCATGTAAAGAATGAGAATAGGTTTAAAACTAATTTATTGATGTTAGAACTTGGGATAATGATTATTACCCTTGGAGGATGTTATTGACCGGGAGGGAAAGTATCTCGGCTGCTGGGAATGTTTAATTTCTCCCTGTGAGTGTTTCCTTCATGAAAGACTTATGGGTATGTATAGTTAAGATTTGTATGTCTCTGTATGTGTATAATTATAAAATAAAGTGGCTTTAAAATCATTTTTTAGAGGAGCGCCTTGGGAAGCATTCACAGATACTTATGACTTGGTTAAAACAAGTAGATGAGTTTATTTCCAAAAGGAAGTTAGCAGTGCTGGGACCAGTAGATACTGGGAGGAAGAGGAATAGATGACAGAAGAGGTAAAAGGGAGACTTTGTCCTCTTTGGGTGTTATGACTTGTATCTAGAGGTCCCCTTAAAGCCTCATGTGCTCATAGGTCAGGAGTTTTGAAAGTGGCTGGATTAGGGTGTGTGACTGTGGATTGGGGCATGATACTGGGATTAAGGGCATGGATAATGGAAGCCACACCTTGGATGTGGGTGGCATCAATCAACAGGTTTGTAGTTTGGGTGGAACATGAAGGGGCAGAAAGAGGGCGGACTTGCTGCTGCTGCTGTTGCTTGATGCTTCGCTGCCTTCTGCCTGCCACACCATGAACTGTTTCTCCTCCGTGATGCCCTCTGCCAGGCCCCTGCCTTGGAGCCAGCCAACTGTGGACTGAGACCTCTACAAACTGTGAGCTAAATAAACCTTTCCTCCCTTAACTTGTGGGTGGCAAGTATTTTGTCCTAGCAATGAGAAGAGTTAACTAAGACATGGCGCTTTGGCTCATTCTACCAAGGTGCTTTAGAATACCAAGAACAAGCCTTCAGTGGAATGATGCTTTTCCTCAGTCCCATTCCCATTCTCCTCTAAAAGTTTAACAGAAAAGGGAAGAGAGCAGGTTGCAGGGAAGACTGGGAGGGAGAGGGCTTCCTTTGGTTCAAGCCAGAGCTAGTAACGGAAAAAGATGATTTTTGTTAGGCAGCTCGTCTCAAGCATTGTGGAGCCAGCCCTTCCTTTGAAAGCAAACTGCATGTGATTCCTTCCAGGTTGAGCTGGTTCCTCTTAGCCGAGAAGACACTAAATGGGCTTCCTGGATACCAGATGCAAAAAGGTGTTTTTATGTGTTGGAAGTGGAAGTACAGAGCTTAGCTGGGAAATCTCCCATCTCACACTCCCCACAACCAGGGATGTCTTTTGACCTACTCTTCTGTCCTTCCCTTGTCCATGACACAATCAAGATCCTGGGGTCAGCAGCCCCACGTGTGTGTGTGTGTGTGTGTGTGTGTGTGTGTGTGTGTGTTCTCCTGCTTCCCTTCTGCTGGCACATCCTCAGCTCTCCTGTGTCTCCACCCGGCTTCTGAGAAATCCTGAGGCTCATGAGGTGGTTCCCATGTTCCCTCTGGCAAGGTTTACCTTGTGGCGGAGTACAAACAGAAGGAAACCTTTAGGAAAAGATTTGACTTTCAGGCATTCTCATTCATGTTGTCCATGAAATAATTTCTGTGTTCTCCAGTGGAGTCCCACTCATTTGTTCTGCACCACTTGGGTCCAAAACTTGAGTATGAAGAAGTCTCGATAAATTCTTTCTCCTAGTGTTTTTTGTTTTATTTCTTTCCTTCAAGGACATCAGTATTGGGTTGCTAGTGCACAAAGACCTTTCAGGTCCAGCTGTCCCTGAGGAGTCCTAGATTTCTGCTTTGTTTCCATAAAACAAATGAGCCTCATTACTGACAAACCCACATTCTCCTTGCACCTGGGCTCTGATTCAGAGTAGAGACGGAACCAAATCTCAGCACTGCATTGGAGTCTGCTTCTAGCTACTTTGCTGCAATTATTTCATAACACGCTCTGGGCCTTGACAGTTCTTCCTGTCTCAAAGGTTCTCCTCTGTGAAAGACACTGAGAAAAAACTGTCATGTCTCCTAAGAAATATCAGCAAAGAAGTAAATTTAAAGTTAGATGCACAACTATTGGTGTTGCTAACGTATCATCTGTGCATTTGTAAAATTTGGCACTTTCTCAAGCCTCATCTTGTTTGATTCCACCAGCCCTTTTATACATGAGAACTTTATGGCTCACAAAGTTTCTGTAACCCATTCAAGGTTACATAGCTATTCTTATGATTCTCAGTGAAGGGCTTTTTCTTTCCACTGTCCCTGTTATTAAAGGTGTTTGAGATCAATAATCAAAATAAGAAGCCGATTGTGAGATTTACGTGAATGTCCAGTTATAGTACTGGCGACACTGAGGTGAATGTTTTAGAAAGACATCCAAGGAAAGGGCTATGCAATAAGAGGGGCTTCCCTGTGTGAGGAATCCCCTCTTGCTCCCTTCTGTGGGGACTGTTCAGCTGGTGTTCAGGTTCATCTGCAGATCTCAGCAGCCCTGGGTCACTAAGGAGTGGAGAGAGGAGCTTGAACTTGGGAGTCTCACAGTTTCCCTAGAGTCTCCACTGTTTCTAGGTTTATTTCTGCGATATCAGCATTCACTAAACTGCTATGTTGAGTCAAGGGACCCTAATACAATGAAATGAAATATTCAGGGATTTGTAAAGGGTATAAAGGGTGTGAAGACTCACAGGTAAGACTATGAGCCAGGCCCTTTACTAAAAGCATTACATACACTAACTCCTTTACTCTTCACAGAAACCCTTAATTATCCCCATTTTTCAGCTGAGAATCTGAAATTGAGCAAGTCAGTTATTCAGTGTCACAGAATGAATAAGTGGAGGAGCTAGTTTAACTCCACAGTCTCATTCCATAGTCTGAGCAGTTTCCACAGTTTCATTCCATAGTCTGAGCTTCTCATTGCTTCACTGTAACACCCCAAGTCCTTTGTTCCATAGGTGTGGAATTGTGGTCCTGAGTGCTAAGTCCATCTTAGGAGATGACTGGAAGAGGACTTGTCTAAGCACTTTAAGTGGTCTCTAAAAAATTTTCCTTAAGGGACAAGAGCATGTACACCTTTAAACTTGAGCTATGCACTGACCAGGACTCTCCGTCATACCACTGATTCCCTTATCTGTGAAATGGGAATGCCCTTCCCCTGGAAACTGCCAGAGAGTGTCCCACTCTAGGCCCCTGAAACTCAGTCTCAGATCACACTCAGCATTATGCCTTTTGTTTGTTTGTTTTCCTGAGTAATGAGTAGGTTTAAACACTTCCAGTCAAGCAATTCGGCGACGGTGTGGCATGGCTGCCCGCATACAAAAAGTTATCAGTGAAGTGCGGGCCTGGGTGTCACCTCCATAACTGGGCAAGGGGCAGCTTTGATCTTAATCTGAGAGCCATAGGCAACGAAGATAAGGAGCATTCGTGAACCTGAAAAATTGCATGCTGCAATTTGTATCCACGTATACATGTGTTCCTTTCTCTTTAAAGTCACAAAGGGATCCATGACCCCAAAATATTTAGTAATCATGATGATAAACATTTCATCAAATTATTTGTGTATCTTTTCTATGAGTGGAGGTGACAGACCCTGAAAGCGCTGGTTTTAGGACTTTCGAGATTATCAATATCCACATAATGTTTCTTTGTATAGAACTTAACATCCTTTGTATAGAACTTATTCAAATAAACCTTCTCTGATATATTTGCAGACTGGATTGTTCCATCTACCACATGGAGACTTTTTCATTGAGCCTGTCAAGAAACATCCCCTGGCTGAGGGAGGACACCACCCACACATCATCTACAAGAGCCAGAAGCAGGGAGGGACAGAGAGGAATGAGCCAAACTGCGGATTAAATGGTACCGTGATTTAAATATCTTACAAATTGAGCAGTTTCCTCTTTGATTGTTTCACTGAAATGTGTCCTCTTCTTATTCAAGTCTGTAGTTTCCACTGTATTCTGTTGCTGGAAAGTATGAGCCCTGTGCAAATTGTTTCACTTCTCTATGCTCAAGTTTCTTCGTATTCTTAATGAGAAAGGGAGAAAAGCTTCTCCTACATCCTATCGCATTAGTTGAAGACTCTCATAAGATACTCTAAACAGTAAACTGGTTTTAAAAAATACAACTCTTCTGACTTTACTCAAGGAAAATAGTTGAAATCGAAGCTGCGTTTTCAGTATTAGCAGTGTTATGATATGTATTGTGGACTATTGCCAGAGACCTTGTCACACCTGTGTAGGGAAGGCAGCTATAAATGTTTGATGATGCTGATAATGATGAGTGAAGAGAAACTGAAAAGCACATCAACACATGATCAGACGATGAATTTAGCCAGCTAGTTTTGTGTTCACTAGACTGTGTTCCCTCTCCTCATCCCCTGGCCATGACCTGAGCTGCTTCTCTCTGCCTTGTCTGAAATAGTTAAGGTAGTTTTCATAGATAAACTAATTTAGGTTATCTCCTGGTGCTCCAGATTCTCTTTAATGTCTGGAAAATAATAAACTATGCATAAAAAAAAAACCTATGAAAATTGAGACATTCTGTGAAATAAAATATATTTTCTCTCTTCGGGAAAAAATGCTAGAATGACAGATAACAAAAGAAATAAATAACATCATTTGATAATTTAAGGATTTGGAACATGGACCTCAAAGAAGAAATAGGCAGATGATGATGGAGTTAGGGAAGGTAGATCCTGATAAAGGTTGGGAGCACTCAGAAGTTGAGCTTTGCAAGTAGAACAGAAGGACAAGAAACAAGTAACTGCTCCACATGCTTTACCCCATCTCTGCTTGACGGCAACTTTCCTAGGCGTTTCTCTTATAATCTGAGCAGTGTATGTTAGCAATAAAAAACCTGTAATGTATGTTTCCTGTGCACAAAATCAAGCAGCTGCTTTAATTCTCTACCATTAGTGAGCAATTGCAGCTTTGTCCTAAATTAGATAATTTACTGTCTAAATCTTCTAACAGGTATTGAAAGAAGAGACAAATCATCTGGCTGATTTGACAGCTGAAGGTACTAGCACTGAGATAATTTAATCTCAATGTAAATCCTTAGGACTCTCTGCTTGTCATTGATGGAATCACCTAGATAATTGCCCAATTCTTGTTACATTTTGGGTGATAAAAAACATGTTGTGTGTGCATCATTTGGTACATTTTATTTTGTTTTTTGTTTTTTTTTTTGGGGGGGGGGTTTTGTGGTGCCGGGGATCGAACTCAGGGCCTTGTGCTTGCAAGGCAAGCACTCTAATCACTGAGCTAAATCCCCGGCCCCTATTTGGTACATTTTAGATTGACTCCAAGGTGTAGGTTTGCCCATATGACTGAGAGAGTTACTAGAGCAGTGAATACATTTGGCTGAGCAATTGTTCCTGTAGGAATAATTGTGTTGTGAGTGAGTTAAGATGATTCTCATCCACCCATATTAAATATCTCTCTCCTGTTGAGATAAGTTGATTAAAAATTAAATAAGAGCTGCAGATATTTAGTTATGAAGGAAGAATGGATGGATAGGAAAGAGCACAATTTACAAATACCACAGTCTCTCTTAGGTCACACACAATAGCATTATAATGCTTGCAATACCAATTCGTACTTCTGGCAACCTTAAGACTGCACATCAACAAAACCTCCTCTAACCTCACCCCAGAATCATGTTTGTTTTGTGAATTTCTCTACAAATCTTCTGAAAGACACTCTCTTCTACTTCCTTAGAACCTCAGAGTGTCACCCTTCATCCACTGTCAGAAGACCCTGTGAAGGTGTCTAGTGCAGCTTCCTTCAACCAAAGAGAATTGTGGTTCTGAGAATAATCTTCAAAAGCTTCAAGCTGCTTAGTGTCAGGATGTAGCCAGAATTACAAGTCATAGTTTTGTCACACCTCAGGCTTTATATGGCTGCATATTTATTCTTTAATGTCTTCCTGGAATATAAATTTTATTTCATCAACCATCATCAAAAGCCCTAGTAGAATAGGGGCTCCCTCCTCCAACAATGTGTAATGTATTTTAGTGTCAAGTGCAAAGTAGGAAGTGAATAAAATTATTGAAATGAAACAGACAGAGTGTTTCACAGCCCAGAAGGCAAAGGTAGGATATACTGGCTTCTACTCTATATTGCACTGATAGAAAAAAGAAATACATCTTTTCTACATATTGAGGAAGTATCAGTTGTTTGTAACTATTTCTTTAACATGATAATGTTTAAATGATAGCTAAAGATTGGAAAATATCTAATGTGCTCACAAATATTCCTAAACTATGTGTGACATTTAGAACAATAAAATCTTGGTAGAGTGAAATGTACTTGGTCTTGCTGAATCAGGTAATTGCAGTGTTCTTGTACCCTGCTGCTTTGCAGAGATGATGGAATTAATTCACAGTAATTGTGTCCTTAGCCAACATTAAAGTGCTCTTTATGTTCAGGCCAATTGATGCTGCAAGACTGAATGACTGTGATTATATAAAAGGATCACCTTTATTATGTATAAAGCATTCTGCCTTTGTAATGTGCAAAGACAGTAAATGTCCCAATTACCTTCCCCTAAAATTTGTCCCTTCACTTATTTTTATTTCCTGCATAGAAAGCTTCCAGGAATTTCACAATATGTCCTTCATCAATAAGGTTCAGTTTCCTTTTGCAAAACTCTAATGTGATGCGGTTTTACTTTTAATTTGATTAAATTTACATTTTCTTAGTATTTATATTAATTTTATTTGCTTTTCTGAGCTTTATATTTGGTGAACCCTGATGAAGTTTTGTTTTCTCGCAGATCAATTTTCTAGACTTTATGCTAAGTAGTGGGAAAGTACGACTTGCCTGAATTAAATCTAGAGCAGTTTTCAAACTTATTCATCAGTGGTGACAAACTCCTTTCCCTTAGGCTTTTTGGTGAGAATGTGATCACACTGGGACTTGAATGACTGTTAGATGGAGATGTCTGGGCGAACTTTGGTTCCAGAAGACTAGGGAAGGAGTTAACACTACTTAGATCAGATGACAACAGCTGCATGGTGATCTATGGCAAAAAGGGTTCTAGCAGGTAAGGTCAGAGTCTAAGATTTCATGCATCAGGACTTTAGGCTAATAGTACAGCATCTGGTTCCTGACATGCAAGTTTATATTCAGAATTCATTCATTCATTCGTTCATTCAGCAAATATCTATCTTGGGTATCTTCTTTATTCCAAGTGTTCCCCTAGGCCCTGTGGGTACAACTATGAATGGAATATAGTTCTTCGTCTGAAGTAAGTAGATATACTGTTCTCCCACCTCCCCCAAGACTGTGAAGAGATATGGAATCTTAACACGTATATTGACGTATTGAGCTTTGGTAACTCTACATTATGTTGAAATTACAATCCATGTATGTAGTAGTTACTTTTCTAGAGTCAATGGTTTGCAAGAGAGCAAATTTAATACAGGACAAGTACAAGTTAAAACCATCACACACAAGCCAAGCCAAATGCAGGAAGAATGCAGAACGTCTATCTATGCACTGAAGACCTAAAAGATCCAATCAAGGGCTGGGAGCCCACGACAGTGTCCCATGTACATCTCTGTCTGCGTTGAAGGCTGAGGAAATCTATCCTGGAACCAGGATACGATGCTCACAGCAGAGATGAAGACCAGAGCTCGCCCGAAGCGAACAGCAGCCAGCCTCGATGACTCCAAGGCTCTGAGCTCCTTCTGTGACGAAAACAGCTGAGTTCCCTTCAGGAGAACCAGCCACAACAGAGCTTCTCCTGGGAAACAGCCGGCCCCTATCTTCTGCTCCTGTTTTCCTTTATGTTGTGTCGGCAACAATCTTCAGATGGATCTTCTAGGCCTGGAATCACAGCAACTCAGTTCCCCCTGGGGATTCCTGCTCAAGTTGACCATTTCAGCCCACCAAAATTTATATGGAGTTTTAATTTATTCATCTTTTCTGCTGTAGAATTCTATTACATGACTCTTCCACTCTTGATCCAATCTCCTGTGTTTCTGAACTGCCTCCAGGTTTGAGCCGTTACACAGTATGTGGCAAAGATCATTCTTGTCCATCTGTCCTAGTACAAAAGTTCACAGGGATTTCGTTCTACTACTAGGTATCCTATGAGTTATTCCACTACTCAGTGGAATAAAACCAATAACAAAGAAGCCGGGTGTGATGCTGCAGGCCTGTAATCCCAGCACTCTGGTAGGCTGGGGCAGGGAAATTGCAAGTTCGAGCCCCGCTTTGGCAATTTAACAAATTAGTGAGACCCATCTCCAAATAAAAAGTAAAACAAGGCCAGGGATGTAGCTCAAAGATCCTGGGTTCTACCTGTCATACCTAACAGAACAAAACCAAACCACATAGAATATCTATATCTGTGACTTTATCACATATAATGCAGTTTCTTTTCAAAGTCAATATTCAAGAGTAGTGAATGAGTTCTTCTTGTTCCATATTTTGTCTAATATTGGTACCTTCGCTTTTAAATTTTGCCACCATGATATGAGGTGGCATCTCATCATGCTTCATGTTAAAGTTACTCATAAGCAGTTGCAAATCTGGATCCCAAACTGGAGATTCTCAAGGAATAATTTTTCTCTCATCCCTAAAGTTGAGGCCCAGATAACCAAGCTTTAGGTTTTCTTACTTCTTTGTTTTCTGGTTTACTTTTTTTTTTTTTTTTTGTGGTGCCGGGGATCGAACTCAGGCCCTTGTGCTTACAAGGCAAGCACTCTAATCACTGAGCTAAATCCCCAGCCCTCTGGTTTACTTTTTAACCTTGTCTCTAATCTGACATCTCTCCAATGCCAGTCCTAAACTTGACCCTTTTCCCCAGAGCAAAATACGTAGTGAGCAGCAGATGCCCCCGACTAACCGTTAGTGCCACATAATCATCAGGATTCAAGTGGAGAAGCAGAATCGGCAGGGCACATATGTTAAAAGATTTATGGCAGAGCACCCCTACGAGCAACCATGGGGCTAGGCGGGCAGATCCGCAGTCCACAGGCAGCGACCGAAAGGGCCGGGCCAGGACTCCGGAGCCCAGGCTGAAGCAGTGCCCACGGGGGAATGTTTTCTTCTGGGAAACCTCAGCTTTGCCAGGAAGGCCTTTCACCTGACGGAACCAGGCCCTCAGGTTATCTAGGGTGATCTTACTAGAACCAAACGATTATGGGCTTTATGCCTGGTGCAGAATACTGTCACAGCGCCGTCCCCCCAGCCCGCCGCCACCGTTAGTGTTTGATTGTGTAACTGGGATGCAGCAGTCTGGCCAATTTGACGCATACTAAAAATATCATTAAACTACATATTTTACTTTTCTCTCTGAAATTTTGCTGAATTGTTTTGATTTGTCTCTTCTCTCCTTTCGGCTGCTTGTTTCTGTCTCTCGTTTTGACATGTTAGTATTCTGAGGGGCTTAATACTGAAAGTCTTCAGTGTCTGGGCTCCCATATCGCAAGAACTTATCAAGCAGATTTCTTATCTAAGTCACGTGGAAAGTTCTGAGTTGCTTTAAAACTACATGTACAGAAATTATTGAATACTAATAGTAAAATAAATTGTGTAATAACTAGCATAATAAAGTTAATGATAGCTTACTGGAGTTAAATGAATGCCATATTCTATATTGAATCTAAATAGTGGACAGCGCTATTAGGTTTCCTCAGATAGCAGCTAAATTTCTAACATAACCTGCCTCAGCCCTGTCTTGAATTTCTTTATTCCTTGGTTGCCTTGTGATTAGAGGCAATTACAAAGTGGTCCATCCTTTGCTTTGCTATGAGATAGCTAACATCGTAAGTGTTCTTCTATACTTTTAAAAAATTTTTTCCTTGGTAGCATAGCACATGTATCTGTTGTGTCTTCACGTGTGTGTATATATATGTAAATATGTAATATGTAAATACATATACTATATATATTTCATCTGCTTTAAGAATTGGTGAGAGGATCAACAGTGTGATTCAAGCTTTTATTAATGAGTTCGATGAGAAGACTATTGGAAGGAACTTGGGGAAATACTTACTGCATGAATGTATAGCAAGATAAAATGGCAACTCTGTTGGTTTTGTTTGCTTAACAAACTCCAGAACCAATCCTGTAGAAACTCAGAGTGACAGACGTCTCAGCACAGATGCGCTGTACCTCTAAGAGTCTCGTGTATGCCGCTGAAAGTCCTCTTCTCCCCAACTAGACCTCAGTTATACTCGTCTTTGCACTCCCTCTGCACTGACCGGTCCGCCGACTGTCCTTCAGTCACTCCTAGAGCACAGGTCTGCAAGCCCCAATCGGGAAGCCGCTTCCCCAGAAACATGGTGTCTGCTTCCCTTGTCTTCTCCCTCCAGGGGCTCTGCGCTAAGCAATGCCAGCAGGTGGCTGGGACAGCACTTAAGGGAGGGTAAAATTCAGAAAGGCACGGAGGATTGAAGAAGGCATTCTGGTTCGCGAGGGATCTTCATATCAAAGTGGCAAAGGGTTAGTTTTATTTGATGGATGGCTCTTTTGTTGGACAAGAAGCCCGAGTTCTAGAGGAAATTTTACTTGAAAGATCGGCCATCTAAGCTCTACACCGCTTCCTCCAACTCTAAAGGTGGATGTGTGCTGTGTGGTCAAAATACACAGTGAATATTTAAATTTAAAAATTTATTACGGTAAAAGACACATCACAATTAAGCCCCCTTAAAATACTCCTCCTCCCTTCAAACATGCTGATCTCAACATTCTTGCCACTTTCCAAAGCAGTTCTAGAAGTCCTCTTTCATGAGTGTCTTTACGAAATGTGATCAAAAACACAGTGAATGCTGTTGCCGAGTGCCATCCAACTGAAAGGCAGGCTTGTGAAAACATCACAGTGTGTCCTCTTCATCCACCATATTCTCTGGATCTAGCACTAGGCAACTTCTGACTCTTCCCCAAAGTCAAAATTACCCTGAAAAGTAAATAGTTTGAATCAGTCCAAGACACTGAGGTAGCCACGACAGTACAACTAAAGACACTTGTGAAAAAGGACATCCAGAACTGCTACAAAGTGGGAAGAATGATGGTAAGTGTGTTCACAGTGCAGGGGAGTTTTTGAAGGGGGTTAATGGCAATGTGTCTTTTACTGTGATAAACTGTAAAAAACGTACTCATTCATAGTACTTTTCAATCAAATGTTATATAAGTGCTGCCTAGCTTGCTATCCTGTGCTGCCATCTGCCTTTGGCGAAGGCAGGAGGAAGACTTTCTTACTCTGCCAACCCGCTGGCTTCATCCTACTGCCCGCAGAGACCTGATCTAGTGTCTGATCCTCCTGCCCAACTCTGGGCTGCTCGGCCATGGGACCTTCAGTGGTCCTGATGGGAAAGTTATATTCACCCTAAAAGCACCCAAACAAATGACTCAACTTCTATCTTCAAAATTCTGTGTGACAAATAAACCTGAATGTGATTTTCCTCTTTTATACATGTACTCCATGTGATTACCCCAACTGGTCCTTCCTGCTTTCTAAATGGTTTGCTGGATTGTCTGCCTTTCCCTGGCGCCATCCCTGTGTGCCAGCATCTGCTGGCTCTCACCGAGATCGCTGCGCCAGCCTCCTGTGAGTCTCCCCGTGCTTGCTGGCTCCCATCGGAAGTTGGAGAATATTTCTAAACCACAGATCTTATCTTTCCCATGCCTCAAGCTGTCCATACTCCCAATGTTCTCTGGTTCTTAAACAAGTTTTAACAGTTCCTTCTCTGTGCTGCCTTGACCTATTTCTCCAGTTTTATCTTTTATTAGCTCCAAGTATAGCCTACTGTGCCATCCTGAGGTAGTTTTCCTTCCTCAAAGATGTTTGGCTTTTCCTTGCTTCTGGCCCTTACACTTAGGTTCTTTCTGCCTGAAACTCGTTCTGCTCAAATGCTTTCCTGGGGCACTTCTGTCAATCCTTTAAGACTAATGCGTGGCTTCCAGTAGAAAACTTCGGCTGCTACTCAGTCTACATTAGGTGACTCAACACTGGTGATGTGTCCCCTACCATAGGCTTTATCATGTGATGAGTATCTGCCTGCATCTCTCTATACACAGTAAGCTCAGCCAGGACAGGAGTCATGTCTGCTTATTCCCAAGTGTGCCCCCAACTTCTGAGCACATGAAGATTTTGGGGGGAGTATCCTCGATATAACCCATAACATCATGTGAGGACACAGAAGGAAAGTGGGTGTCTGTAAAGCAAGGAAAGAAACCCCAGAAGAAACCAAACCTGTGAATTCCTTGATCTTGAACTTTCAGCTTGCAGAACTTTGAGAACGGACATTTCTGTTTTGAAGCCACCTAGCCCATGGTGAGCACCCAGTCGAGGCAGGCCGAGCAGATAAACCTGGCGTCCCTCGGCTAGACTACCTGCATGTGGTCATCCAGCCCTTCGGACAGTGAGTGGTTAGTTATGCTGTGCGCACACAGAGGACTGTTGCACTTCAGCAAGCTTTAGTCAGGGTCGGCTCTGTGACAAGTGATTAGTGGCATCCCTCAGAGCCCCATCCTTGGAAGAGTGACTTCCATACTTGGAGTTTAGTGCTCTCTATATCTTGAAGTTCTTAATGGTTTTATCTGTGGATTTGTGTTTGTGAAGAAAGCCTCATGGGACAGCAGGGCATATGCCTGGAGCCTCAGTTTACACTAAGTCTGCCCTTGCCACTTCCCTGCATTCCCTGGCTGGGTTGCCCATCGGCAGTTTATCCCTGGATCCTTGGCTCTCCGGTCTGTCCTGGCCCCTTCCTGCCAACTCCAGTCCCCGTGTTCTGTGCCAGTGACCAAGTCACATCCATCGTCACTCTGTGCCCTCAGAGCAAGCCTGGGGGTAAACATAGGAGGGTCAGAATTGAGTGCTATCCTACATCACCTTTAGAGTGGGGCATGGCAGCCATTTCACCCATTCCAAGCTGGCTTTTGGCAGGTGGCTTGGGTGACCTCTCACGCAGGCCTTGTCCAGGTAGCAAACACAGCCCGGTATGACCTTGGCAATCCCCTGGGCGTGGTCCATCTGCAGCTGGTTGGCATGGCGGGCCAGATGTATACGGAGGGAAGACTGACATCTCTGCCCCTTGCCAGCACTGCATTTTTATTTTGCACTGTATTATGCAAATTATGGAGTGGGCCCTGAATTAGAATTGCTTTACTTGCAAAAAATTAAGTGATTCTGACACATATTGATGATAGGCCTGAGATTGCTGTATGATTAGCCATAGATGGAAAGCTATTCTTATTCTGTAACCATTATTTTTAGTTTTGCATATATATATAAAATTTCCTGTTTTGCAGTACAGTTAAGAGAAAATGGCCTGGGAGTCAGGAGATCCTTGTCTGGGGCCACTTCTGTTATTCTCTGATTTGGGCAGTCACATAAACTCCCGGTGCCCTTTTCCTCATCAGTAAGATGACGGGACCTGGAAGATCTTTGTGGATTCTCTTATGTCTCCTACATAATGAGTCTTTTTCTGTTTTCATCCTGAAGTATCTAGAAACAGTTTCGACATTCTTCATTTGGATCCATCTAGATTAAAACTTGTTAACTGGGTTTGTACACTCTAATGCTTTTACAGTCCATCTGCGCCTAAAAAGTGAAGGTCTTGACTCATCTTTCCAGGAGCCGTACATCTGGCTCCCATGTGTTGTTATTTCCTGGCCCTCTGCCTCCTTACGACCTTACCTGTCCCAACCAGCTGCACATAAAATTTAGAAGCACAAAAACAAACAAATCTTAGGGGCACTCTGCTGCTGACCCAGACGGACCAGCCAGGATCTAAAGTTGAGGCAGCAGAACTTCAGGTCCATGTGTTAGTGGAGGTGACTGGTCTGTTCTCATGGGTCAGGGGATGAAAGAGATGAGGTGGCAGTTCTGGAAACTGAGTCTGGACCCAGCATCTGGAGGAGGGAGAAGTCAGAGGATGCTGTTGCACCCCACCAGAGAGCCTACTTATCCAGGGCACTGCTCCTTATCCCACAGTCAGATACATAAACTACCCACACACACAAACACACATACACACAGTTGCTCTTCAAATTTGATGCTTGGCTAAATAGACTGCACATATGTTTCAATAGCATCACTTACAATGGGGCTGTTCTTCTCTGTGCGGATCTAATGCTTTAGCTAAATTCACCCCAGGTGGTGTGTTTGTGTATCTGTATGTACGTATCTGAATGTGACTGTTGTCTTTGTGTGTCTTTGTATGTGGAAAGTGTGTTTATATGCAAGATCCATGTGTTTATGTGTGTGATATGTGTGTATCTATGCATGTTAAGGATTATGTTTGTGAACTGAGTGCATGTATGTGGTGTGTGTGTCTATGTGTGGTATGTATGTTTACTTGAATATGGGTGTGTTTATATGTGTGGTGTGTGCTGCCATATGTGTGTATCAGAATGTGTAGTGTGCATTTGTATTTAAACACACATCACATCACATACTATTGGCTCCGGGAAGCGAAGAAGGCTTGCTGAGCTGTGGTGATTCAGAGTTTTATGGAAGCTCTTTCTGTTCCTTTTAAATATGCCAAGTTGAAAGCGTAATGTGTTCTGTCTCCAAAGAGAGGAGTTTTTTGTTTAAGTGTGAAAGAAGAGTCCAAACACCTCAGGAAGAAAGGTTTTCCCTTGCTGGGGAAGTTGTGCTAAAAATGGTGCCAACGTCCACCCGCTGGCAGGGGAGCAGCACCCTCATCTGCACTTCTTAGGATTCGCTGCTGCTGAATTAATGAAAGAAAGGAGCAGAAGCCTTGGTGTACGTGAAGCCACTTTCTCCCCACTCTATCCCCTCGAAAGACATTTAGTTGGAGACAAGCCCTGGTCACCGTCTCCTCTGAATCCCCAACCTTTGCCCTGAGCACTTCCTTCCAGTAGGATCAGCAGCATGGAAATCCCGAGGATCAGCTTAGCCCCTAATGTTGGTGTGCAGCAGACAGACAGCTGTGGATGCAGGCTTGGTGTGAAGACAGATTCTGACACAGTATCTTAACTCAGGGCCGTTCCCAGCCAGAGGGCAGGACAGACCACTGAAGACGGCAGAGATGAGAACTGAAGCTCTTCTCTTATCAGCTCTATCAGGCTTCAGATTTCTTTTGCTCTCAGGTCTCCTGGGCGTGTACAAGAGGTATCAAAGACCCTTCTAATTTGCACACCTTCATCTCTCTGGAACAACTGCAGTCAAAAGCTGCTAGCAGCTTTGGAGAGAAGGAAGCCAAAGTTCACCTGATTGGAGGTCTTCTATTTAAGCCTGAGTAATGAAAGATCAAAGGACAGTTCTCAGAAGAGAGAACAGTGGCTTTTCCTACTCACTGTCCTCGCTCAGAGAATGATACTATTTAGGTGTTTGGGTCATAACTCTAGACCCTGCTAGGGGTGCTTAGTAATACAGAATATATGGACCAAATCAGTTTTAAAAAATAATTTGGTAAAGTATGTGTAACATAAATTACCTTCTTGAAGGCGATAACTCAGTGGTAGAATTTTAGCATGTGTGAGGCCCTGGGTTCCATCTCTAGTACCACAAGAAAAAAAATTACCAAATTGACTATCTTTATATGCACAGTTCAGTGTTTTTAAGCACATTTACATTGCTGTGGAACAATTTCCAGAATTCTTTTCTTCTTGTTAACTATACATTCTATACCCATTAAACAAAAATTGCCCACCCTCACCTCCCCCTAGCCCATGGAAAACCACCATTTGACTTTTTAAATGACTATTATAATTGCAAAAAAACCCTGAATTAAAAACACACCTGATTCCAAGGGGGTCTTAATTAGGGAAGAGCAGCTAACACCTGACAGAATCATCACCGTGCAAGCGTTAGTTCTTCAGATCTCACGGGTGTCTGTCTGCTGCAGCAGTTTCCCAATGTAACAGCTTCCCATTCACAACAGACTGCAAAGTACCAAGAACAAGGGTCAGTGGAGGCTGACTCTAGCAAAGAGTGTAGGTATTGGCATGCCATGTTCCCTACACTATTTTTGTTTTCTAATTTCCTTTGCCTCATTTTTAATCTCAGTAAGTAGAGGGACACACACTGGCAGCTAGTTATGGCAGTCATTTTTTCCCCATCCCACAGAGCATAGAAGGCTTTTACAGTGAAACAACACTAAAAGCTTCATGCCGACTGGACTGGTGGGGAAGAGGCTGACAGCCCATTTAGAATTTGCTGGACACCACAGAAGGCTGGATAACTAGCAATATAGTGAAAAGCAGTGACTCCTATCCTGCTGCTTCCCACCAGTTCTCTGCACGCAGACGAGTTCTGAGTCACATTCTCCGTAACTGAAATAGGACAAGGAAGAAATTCCTTACACAACCCTGACAGTGTGTGAGCAGAGGGCCAACTCGGACTCGTCACTGGAAAACCCAGCAGCAGTGGAGCGTCCTTACGGGAATATCTCCCCCACATCATGCATTTCATAAACATCCCAGGGGAGATGTTGAGGTTACTCTGCTGCAGGAGGCTTGTGTTTTCCTTGTTTATAATCAGCACGGACCAAAGTAGATGCTTGAAGACAAAAAGGTCTGTGAACACAAAAATTCTGTATAACAGGAAACCCTCTGATGGACAGCTGCTGATACTTACATAAACTAAGTAACCAGAACTTCCACTTTTGGGTTATCTAAAACACACAAAGAGAATTATGTGCTTTAAAAACGAATTGCATTACTTTGAATGTCTTGGTTATTATCACTACTATTTTTTATTTTTATTTTTTTTTGTGGGGGTTGCTGGGGATTGAACTCAGGGCCTTGTGCTTGCTAGGCAAGCACTCTACCACTTGAGCTAAATCCCTGCCCCCTCACTACTATTTTTTAAAAGCCATTAGAATCTTTCACTCTCAAAACAACACTAAACCCTAAACATTTACATTTTAATGTTAGCTAGCTCTGGAAAAATCAAACAAATGAGGGGTTTCAAACTTCATCAGCAAACATGAACTATTTCAAATTCATAGTGACCAGGATGTGCTGGGGCTCCTGAGGTTTGGGGTCAGTGACAGAGAGATTGCCTTTCTTTAGTGGCATTTCAGCCATCCTCACTACATTTCATGGCCTATAGTGGACAATCGCTGGCCTGTCCAATAGCATGAAGACAAGATATACTTCTCGGCTTAGACTATTAGGTAGCCAGTGCTTCAGAGAGAGCAAGAAAACACATACTGGGTGGGGATTAGTTGGGACCGAGACCAGGAATTGGTCTAGAGTGTAGATCAAGAGCCAGCTGACTATAGTGCAGAAGTTCCACCTGGTAACTGTTTTGCACAGCTGGATAGCGAAGAGAAAATAAACCTTTTCCTTCTTTTCTTTTCTTTCTTCTTTGCTTTTCTTTCCTTCCTTCTTTTTTTCATAGCACTGGGGTTCAAAACCAAAGCCTTCACACTGAGCTACGTTTGCTGAACATTTTTATTTTGAGGTAAGCTTTTGCTAAGTCGTGAAGTCGTCCCATCTGGGCTTGAATTTGCCCTCTTCCTGTCTCAGCCTCCCAGAGTGCTGGGAAATTTTACATTCTGAATGGTTACATTTTCGCTGATTTTATAAGTACATAATATCCTGAATTTAGCCACTCAGTCTGCAAAACTCAAAAAACAGCAAAAACAATTACTATCTGTGAACAACAACACAACTAGTTGACCCCTGGTCGAGACTATGGATTCGTTAAGTGTAATCCCTGGACCTGTAGCATCTACATCACTTTGGAACCTGTAAAAAACACTAATTCTGAGGCCCTGCTCCACCTTTGCTGAATCGAAAACTCTAGAAGTGCTCAGCATCTATGCTTTACCTGGCCCTCTGGACAGTTCTGATGCTGTTAAAGTTTTGAGAACCACTGATCTAGTCTGTTGTTGGTTCTGTCATTCATTAATTCTTCCATTTATTGTTTAACCAAAGAGAATCTGGGGCAAATTAATCTCTCTGTGCCTTGGTTTTCTCATCAATAAGTGTTGTTGTGAGAGTTAAAAAGAGCTAAAATATATAAACCACATTAAAGTAAATGCCTGATGCATGCTGGCTATTGTTGTCTCAAATGTACTATTATTAAAAATATTTCCAGGAAGGGAGTAAAGAATAGTTGAGTAACTGGTACAAAAGTGCAATTGGAAGGATTAAGTTCTAATGTTCTATACCACATAGGGTGACTATTAACAAAAATTTATTGCATGTTTCAAAATAACTTGGAGAAAGGATTTTGAATGTTTCTAACATATTCAGTGTCTGAGATGACAAATATGCTGATTACCCTGATTTGATCATTGCATGTTATATACATGTATGTCAAAATATCACACTAAACCCCATGAATATATAAAAATCACTATGTGTAAATTTTCAAATTTAAACAACAAACGTTTTATTGGATCTCAAATCAGCTAAAAATCAAGAGAACCTACCAGTGACCTGAGATTTTAGCAGGAATTATGAAGCTACACACAAGGTATCTTAAAGCAAAGTGCAAGCCTGGGTGGAAATCAGGAATGCTGGTTTAGGAATTGAGTGCCAGAGGGCTCCACCCATGAGGGCGGCCCATGGGATCCTCCTTCAGCCACACTGCAGGGTATGCTCAAGCCCTGACTGGATACCCCAGCTGAGCTTCCTCCCAGGGGCGCACCCAGAGAGCCTGCTCCCCCACTTTTAGCGCCAGGCCCTTTCTCTCAGACCTCTGAGGCTTTCATCCGTAAGAGTAGCTTCCCACTTCCTTGCCGAGTGACCCTGAGCATAAGCATGCCCACCTTATTCAGGAATCACTCTAGGAAAATTGCGGTCGTAAAAATCACTCCCAGAGAATGGAGTTGCTTTAAGGAATTTAAAGAACCATATAAGTTTTAATACAATAAATGGAACGTGCAATCCATGTTAATTATTATAATGTCCTAATTATTATATTATAATTCATATAATATTATAATTCCTATATTTGTAAATTGTAACTCTTGGTAACTAAGTCTTGAGCCAGTTAAAATCCAGAGAAGCTGAAAGTTCTTTGCTCAGCCCAGATCCTGGCAGGTGTTCCTGCTCTCCCACAGGGGCGCTGGGCTCTTTCTTCTGTGCTGTTGTTCCTGACACAGGCTTTGCAGAGCCTTGTCCACCGTCCTCCCCAGATAGGCAGCTTTTGTTCTGTAGCACAGAGCTGACAGTGTGATGGCCCATTCCCCTGAGGGACAAAGGGCGATTTTTTTCTCTGATGCTAACAGGAGGATTTTGTATCTGGCACACGTATTGCTGCTTCTGGCTCTGAATGTCTGGCAGGCATCACTAATATATCGCAGCACCCTACTCTGCTTGGCCTGGATGCAGCCCTAGAATATTTTTCAGTGCAGGATCAGCTGTACCTATTGTCAGCAGGTCAGAGATGAGACATAAAGTTATGTCTTCTTGCCATCTCCACAAAAGAACAATTCTCTGATACTGACAATAAGGATGATTACTTTTATTTATTTTTTTTTGGATGATTACTTTTAAAATCTTAAGTATCCTATATACCTTGTATATTTGTGGAATATTTTATAGTTTTCCTTCACAAGAACACAGACAGTGTAATAAAACACAGTCTTAACATTTCTCAGTCAGGGTCATGAGCCATCTGCAGACTTCTGGCATCTTTCTAGTGGACAGCCTCTGCCTTGGTCAGAGTATCTTATTCCTCTCACTAGCGCTGCATGTTCCAACAGGCCTCCACTCTGGACCTTGTTGGCATAGCTCCCGAGAATGTGTTTGCTCTTTTGTGCCTTGCGTAGTCTTCTAGGACTTGATTCCTTAATGTAGGAGACATTTCTGGCCCTTCCTGTGGACCTGATTTCCATGCCCCTCTCCCTCCTGGCTGCCTTGCCTCATTGGGACTCATGCTTTTCTGAAGCACACGGTATCTAAGCACATCTAGGTGAAACTAGAGATTGCTGTGATGAGGGAGCAGGAGAGGCCCCTGTGGTGTACACATGGTCGTGGTCTTCAAAACTCACTCTATCGTGGAGGAAAAGAAAGATATCAAGCACACAGGAGAGACTGGCATTTATTAGTTCATAGTAACAGTGAATAAACATATATTGCCATTTAGTCTATACGTGAAACTGATCTATAAACTCTACAAATATCATTTATTTAATAATCAAAATCATACCCTAAGACTACACTTAATATTTCTATTTACTGGGGCTGGAGATTTAGCTCAGTGGTTAAAGTGCTTGCCTTGCAAGCACAAGGGCCCAAGTTCTATCCCCAGCACTGAAAAAAAAAAAAAATCTATTTGCAGATGGAAGGTAAGTCAGAAACCTTCCAGATGGCAAGTGCGGAGCTAGGATTTGTATCCAAGTCTGTGCAGGTCCTGATCAGTTTAACCACTATGCCTGACCCTTTTACTATCTCTGCTAAGGTAGGACGCCCCCATTGCTGAGGAGCTTCAGGAAGCTTTAGGTTACTCCAACCAAGTAAGCAAAGTTAAAACACCATGCAAAACGTTGCTTGTCTTTCATGGTGACATTTCGGAATTTGTTAAGTATTGATGGAGTTAATGACATCATCCCAGTGTAAAAGTGGAGAAAGTGGGGGCTTCCAGGAAACAATCTTCACTGTGTAAGTAGGTTGTAGAGGGACCTTTCTCTCTTTACATACTTGTTTCCAATAGGCTAAGGAGGAAAACAAACTTTAGAAGACCGTTGATTTTAGTATGTATATCTGTTATTATTTTTAATAAAGTAAAACTATAGATTTTTTATCATGCCCTTAGGAACTCAGGCAATGAATCAAAATTCTATAGGAAAAAATAAAACTAAGCATTTAAACTCTGTATTTTAACCATATAAAGAAGCAAATACAATAGGAAAAAAGGCCCAAGGAAGAAGGTTGAGGAACAAGACAGATTCTGTGGCCCTTCTGGCCTCCCTCCATTCCCTCACAAACAGGACTAAGCCACACCCCCCCCAAGTTCTTTGAGAGTATAATGATGCCATTTTGTGACACTGTACAAAATTCATACACACACAGTGTCATAGATATGCTGTTTTTGCAACTCTTGGCATAAACCATATGCATCGAACTTTACACAGAAAGATTATGACTTACCCATATTCCCTGCTAGAAGAGTAACCCTTCCACCTCTGGGTTTGCAGAGTTTGTCAAGAACATCTGAGTGGAATGAAAGAGACTTCTTTTCTATGAATTTGCTTGAAGCTCCAGAATGGAATGCTATTACTGGTTAGTTGGTTTAGTCTGGACTCCTTCCTCTCCATGCCTGTCCAAAATATCCATGGACAAATTTATTACTACATTTGGAGAAAGTTGTATATTTAATAAGTAATATTGGAAAAGCTGCACACGGGGTGCCAATGATTTGTGATCCATACACACAAATCGACTCCCGATTCTCTTGATGTAAGGCCTAAAAATGGGTGTTACTGATCTTACCCAATGCAATGTCTCTTTCTTCATCCAGAGGGAAACTCTGGAGACTCTGCCACTTGCTAACAGGCAGGATCTGCCTGCCCTGCCAGTCATCTGGATCCCACATGGTCATTTGAATGATGTTTCTGAGTCTTCAGGACTCTTCAGTGTATGACCCTCTGGGTCTCATGTCTTACCCCTTGCTGTCAGTAGTGGGAAATTATTGTGCCTTTAAACTCTTATTCTGATTCTTGTGGTTTAAATGTGCTGGTCAAAAAGCATGGATTGAAAATTTAATCCTCGAAACAACTACGCTGCGAGATGGGGCTTAATGGGACGTGATTAAGTCATGAAGCCTTCACCTTCGAGAATGGATTAACACCAGTTACTAAAGGGCTCAGGCTTCAAGTTGGACCTCCCGCTGTCATCCTCGCTTCCCCTTTTATGCTCTGTCTCTGTCGTAGGGTGATGCAGAGAGCAGGCTCTCGCCAGACACGAGCACCTGGGTTCTGGACTTGAGTGCCTCCTGACTGTGAAAACTAAATTTCTCTTGCTCCCATTCTCAGATATTTTGTCAGAGCAGCACAAAATCAACTAAGACTAATTATGGAAGTTATGTCTTATTAAAGCAAATTTAAATGGAGATTGGGCCTGATAAATCCTTGAGCAGACAAAGCAAGTTAAGTGTTGCAAATAACTTTTAACTTTACTTACATTGCAAGGATAAGTCAAATTTAACTTGACCATTTCTTTGTTTTTAACAAAGACTTAGGAGAAAGTGGACATTTTCATTTTAGCAGTCTATCTTTCTAATTAACTCCATTTATTGACTTTCAACCCTCCACTCACCTTCTGAAATTATTCTTTCAAAACTTACCAAAAATGTTTTTGTTAGAAAATTCTGGCCACTATCTCTAATTGCCTTATTTTTTAATATAAAGATAGACATGAGCCAGAGTATATCAGTATTTCTCAAAAGTTATTTTTTATAAAAAATTATAAATTAAGCATAGATGTGAATTCACTGAAGTATTTTCTCAATTTCCTTGATTTGCCTCTAGCAGAGTCTCCCAAATTTGGTGTAATGCACAAACTATGCTGGAATAAAGACCTGTACTTGCACTTAGTAGGCTCTATATGGCTGGGAAGTTTCTTATGAATCTTTTTCCATCTTGCTGCCTTAGCTTG
>PVJO010010499.1:23471-64036 GCA_004026905.1 Hystrix cristata
ATCATCTGAACACTCCATCGAGAAGTTTTTATTCTACACAATCAATAAACTCCTCAGGGGATATAATCGCTACATGAGGCCAGGTCTTCTTATTTCTTTACAAATGCTTTTTTTTTTTTTTAGGCTGATTTTTTTTTTTTTTTTTACCAAGAACATGTATTGGTACATTATATACATAATGATCATAATCAACATGGTTATTTTGTACCTGTACATGATATATCTTGGTTTTCCCCCCTCTTCCCCTCCCTGCCCTTCCATTCACCCACACCTCTCTATTTGCAACAAATTTATTTACACTTTTCCATTTTTTTCCCTTTCATCTTACTTTTCTTTTAACCTTCTTCTTTATCTCCCTTTTCCCCATCTAGTTCTCCTCTCTTTGAATACTATCTCTTTTTTTTTAAACATAATATCTATTATACCCCTTTGTCCTTATTTACACTTAGGGTTTCTCATATCAGAGAAACAATTCAACGTGTACTGATAAGTGTCTGATTTATTTCACTTAATAGTATGTTCTCAAGGAACATCCATTTACATACAAATGACTCTGTCCATTATCACCACTATTATTCAATATAGTTCTAGAAACATTAGCAAGAGCAATCAGGCAAGAGAAAGAAATAAAAGGGATAAAGATAGGAAAGGAAGAAGTTAAACTATCATTATTTGGGGATGACATGATACTCTACATAGAAGACCCCAAGAATTCCACCAAAAAACTTCTAGATTTAATAACTAAATTCAGTTGCGTAGCTGGATACAAAGTCAACACCCAAAAGTCAATAGCATTCCTATATACCAATAACAAACTGACTGAGAAAGAAATAACAGAAGTTATTCCTTTCACAATTGCATCAAAAAAAATGAAATACTTAGGAATCCATCTAACAAAACAAGTAAAAGATCTTTTCATTGAAAACTACAGTACTCTAAAAAGGAAATTGAAAGGAATTCCAGACAATGCAAAGATAGCCCATGTTTGTGGGTAGGAAGAACTAACATAGTGAAAATGGCCGTACTTCCTAAATTATTATACAGATTTAATGCAATTCCAGTCAAAATTCCAATAACAAATGGTTTTATAAGAGAAAAACAGAACTTAAGCTCAACCCATTAGATATATGCTACTTTGTAATGAGATGCTCTATGCAGGAGATTGCTGCTGAAAGAGTCAATGACTTCGTCAGCCACACTCAACACTGCTGGTTAGTGGTTTGATTCCTGTCCATGCCTGTCCATCTGGCCTGCCTGCTGTGCTCTGTCAGCGCTCTCCACGAGGAACTGGCCTTTCTCAGCCTCCAGTGACCAGTTTAGTGGAAGATCCTAGTGACAGCCTTAGGCTTGAATCTCAGCCAACAGAGACATTGTCTTCCTGTCTGTGAGGACAGGGGAGGCTTAAAGGACAAAAGGTCCACAGCAGAAAGGTCCCTGGAGAGTCTGATCCCACCGAAACCTTATGGCTAAAGTGCATTTTGCAAGGAGGCTGAGGGTTACCAGAGAGAAGCTCTGTCAGTCTAACGATCAGAACTCCACGGAGTAGGGACAAGGCAGAAATAGGACTCTCACTATGATAGGAGGGGTGTCACACCCATCACCCAGGCTCACATTTAATGTCTCATCTTACATCAAACACTGCACTCAGGAAAGGGCTCCTCTCCAGGCTTTCTCGTTGAGCCTGTGCATTTCCAGCTGAACCCTGTTATCTCAGTAAACATCTTTGAGTGGAATCATTTCCTGTGCTTCAGGGAATTCAGCAATGCACAAAGACACTGGGCCTCCTTCTAGGGCAGGAGGTGATCTTTGGGGCTGCCGAGGAGGAGGATGGATGTCCAAAATTCATTTAATTGCCACCTGCACATTGCAGGGACATGTCAGGGCTTTGGGCTAATTTTCATTCAACCTATTTGTTCTTTTCCTCAGACAGTGCGAGGAGTTGCATTGTTGGTGCCCTGGCTCAGTCTGCAAGTGTAGTATTTGCTGAGCACCTGCATTCAGAGACAGAGGATAGAGTTAAACATTAAAGGCACCATTCAGTTAGGAAGTCTCCTGTCTCATTGAAAGTGTGATGGAGAAGCAAATAAATAAT
This sequence comes from Hystrix cristata, assembly GCA_004026905.1. Classification (NCBI taxonomy): domain Eukaryota; kingdom Metazoa; phylum Chordata; class Mammalia; order Rodentia; family Hystricidae; genus Hystrix; species Hystrix cristata. The sequence goes on from PVJO010010499.1 coordinate 25,564, forward strand.
TATGAAAACACAAACACAACACCATGCAAACCTGTAAATACCAGGAACTGAATTAGCAGGATGCAGCAACAGAGGACAAAGGAGATGATCGCATAGCCTATGGGATTTTTAGGCTGAGAACGGAAAAATCAATGAGAGCCGTCCAATCAAAATTCAGGAAAAACTGTATTCCAGGGAGCAGAATGCATGTGGGCCTCCAGCACACCTCGGTTTATGGAAGAATTAAGAGGGCAGAGAGACGATGAAGGGAATGAGATTGTAGAGTCAAAAGCCCTCTTGAATGAACCTGAGTATCTCAATTATCTTTGATAATTGAAAACCTAGAGTGCTTGAAGAATGGACATGCCCAAGAAATGGAGATCTTGGGACAATCTGTAAAGCGAATGCTTGATTTGTTTTGGGTTTGCTTTCTTCAAAGCTGAACTTCTCGGAGTGGGGGGAATACCTTCCCCCAGAGACGTTTCCAAGGAAGGGAGGATAAAAGGAGGCCAAAGTCAGACTGATCCTCTCCAGAATAATTGGAAATTCACTTGGAAATGCAGGAGCATGTTCCCATCTGTCATCTCAGACCAGACTTCAGGTCTGTGATACCTGGCCTTGGGCCAAACATAAAGGACCAGCTGTGTCCTGGACTCATCACACCCACTGCTGCCCTGCTTCCTGGCTCCTGGCCCTGTCCTCCACAGCGGGCGGTGACATGATGGAAATTGTCTCCTCTCCATGGAAGGTGAGAAGAGAGAGCAATTTTCACAAGGGCTTCCTGGAGGTGGTGAAATGACTTGATTGGAGATTTGATTAGACTAAAAGCTTCTTCTGGAGCCAGAAGGAGACAAACAGCAAGTGGTGGCGATCCAAGCCAAGGGCATGTCTCATCGCAGTAGGCAGATTTCTGCACCAAAAGGACAAATCTCATGTCCTCAGAGAACAGATGCACCTTGTAAAGTTCAGGGCATCAATCAAGTATAAGGGATGATTTTTATTATGGTACTAAAGACAGCTAGATGGTTTATGGTGGTGAGTCAAATGACCAGAGACCTGACATTCAGCCGCTGAATTTCTGTAGGAGTCCACCTCTGCAATCATGTTGCCCAGGCCTCCTCCAATAAAACTATAATGTGAGCGAAATTAGCAGACTCACATTCATAGTGAAGGGAGTTCCAAGGCCAGTCCCCTGCACACTGCCCTTCTAACCTGACTACTGTCTCTAAGGCCCTTATTCATGGATCTTTCCTAGTGACCACCATGCACTCGGGCCAGCCACTGCTAAGCGTGTCGCTGGCTAGCGTGGGTCTGTAGCTCCCTGGCAGATGGAAATCAGACATGGGCTGGTTCTCCTGTTGTCCGGTCTCTTCTTCAGAACATTGTAAAGAAGAGTGTCCCTGAGTGGGCTACTAATATGTCACCAATTTCCTGATGTTTCCTTTGCTCAACTGATATATAAATCATACACTGGTAAAGTATAGCTCTTTTAATGTTAATAGTACTGAGCTTTGACTATCAGAAGCCTTTGTTCTTAGGATTAACAGTGTAGAACCAACAGTTACTGGCAGCTCTCTGAAACTTAGAGGTGGCAGCTCCCATCTACTGTGGTACTTTCTGCTGCTCTCTGCTGCAAGACGATTTCCAGAGTTACCAACTCTGGATGCCGACTGCTTTTAGCACAAGGGATCTTTGCTATTATCAACTGTTACTGCGCCAGTTCTGCATGTTCTACTTGAAATAGAAACCATAAATAGGCGAAAATGTATCATCAGAGAAAGGCTTTATGAGGACTTACTTTGCAACATAAGTGGGGAACAATGTATGGACTGATACGCTAAGTCTAGAGGATAATTGCTTATATAGCAAAAAAGACGTGCTCATCATGTACAGGCTCAGACTTTTGTTTGGTGATGGGGAGGGGAGGGCCCCCTCATGGACCTAACTGAGGAAGCCTGCCGAGAAGCAGACATCCACAGAGGTAACAGTGTGGACCCATCTGTTCTATGTCAGGAACTAAAGCCTACTGCAGCCAAAAAAATATTTTTCAGATTGGCCCTGCAGTACGTGATGTAGGCAGGCAATGAGCAAGGCATTTGAGACAGCAGCAGAACAAAGTTAAAAGTACCTCTTGGGGACCATTGGGCTCTTCTCCACTAAGGCTCTAAAGGCCATGGAGTGGATGGGGACCTATAACAGGACACAGCAGACCTCACTTCTCAGTCTGACGTGGACACTAATGAGCTGTGTGGTCTGACACAAGTAACTCACCCTCTCTTGGCCTTGTTTTGTTTCCTCAGCTGTAAAGCAGAAGAGTTGGGAATGTATTTTCTAACACAGCGGTGGTTCTTGAGCTTGAGTGTGCATCAGAGTCCTAGGGAGGGACTATTAAGACACAAACTTACAGGCGTCATCCCACTACCCCACCACTTTAGTTTCTGGCTCAGTAGATCCTGAGTAGAGCCCAAGAAAGTGTATTTCTCACAAGTTCCCAAGACATATTGATGCTGCTAGTTCTGGAAGCCTACTTTGAGAAACACTATTCATACGTTCTCCTCAAGTTGTATTTATGATTGCAATCTTCACAAACATGACCTTCCTGGCAAGTGCTATCATGGCTTACATTCCAGCTCCAACTCTGCAGATAGACAGATTATCTAATCTTTCTGGGCCTCACCATCTTCATCTGTAAAATGGGCACATGGTGATTCTGAGCATTAATTTGAATTAATAATATATTAAAACTCTTAAAATAGTAGAAATAATATAACTGTCATCATCATCATTATCATTAAATAAACAACTAACATAACTCAGAGACAGTAGTAATAATGATTTTACTGTTGGTCCATTGGAAGGATCTGTACCATCCTTGGCTTTATTCTGATCAGAAATAGTTATCAGTGGACCACATTCCTCTTTGAGGTATAGTAGCATTTATTTAGGCTTAAGTATAAAAATGCATTATCAAAGTTTGATGGAATGTGGTTGCAGTTAGTCACATTGCAGATGCACGCTCTTACCATGGGAAACACTGTAAACCAGAGGAGTGCTTTCATCTCACTATGAAGAACAGTTTTATTGAAGCCAGGATGGGAGGGAAATCTTGTCACACTGCCATCACAATGGAAAGTCTTCACATGCTGATCCTGTTGCTTGTTTATATAATCTCGGGGTCAGAGCGTGATGACCAGAGACCATAGCACTCGGTACACACCCTGTGGAGGCTCGGAAAACCCTTCAAATAAGACAGGTTTAATTTACGTAATACAGCAGGCTGAGTTGCTAGGTTCACTCTCAGCAAAATCTTCTATTTGAGAACAAAAGAAAAGGCAGGGAGAGACTGTGACATAGACCCAGGAAAGCTGAGGTACATCCAACCCAGGATGTAAAATTAAAATATTTACTCTGGCATTAACAAGAGTAGCAGAGGGTGAGTTTTCACTTTGCCATGTCGGTAATACCTTCATCCGCAAAGCTTTTTAAATACCACCTCTTCGAATTCTGCATATGGTAATCCAGATTTAGGGGAGAGAACTCTCCATACTGAGAGACCAGGGTCCCTTTTCTCCAGCCATGTTTCTAGTTACAGAGGAGAAAATGACTAGGACTTTCCCGTGTTTTCTCCTGTCTCTTCATCTGGTTGCCTAGTCCAGTGGAGTGACTGGATATAGATTTGTTCTTTTTCTTGTTTTGTTTTTAGCTTTTCATTCATTGAATATTCAAAAGTTGTCATATGAAAATTGCACAGTTTGTGGATTTTCACAAACACAACACACACACATCAAGAAACAGAACATGACCCACCACCCCACAGAAGCCCTCTCAGCCACCCACTATCCTGACTTCTAGTAGAATAGATTAGTTTTGCTATTTTGATCTTTGGATGAGTGGAATAATTTGAAATACATTCATTTGTGTCTGGCTTCTTTCTCTCACACAACAGTGGTGTGATTCACTTATAATATTAGACATAGTTGCAGATCAGTCTTTGTTTTATAATATTCCAATGCGTGAGTATTCCATGATTTGTTTTTCCTTTATACTATTGATAGGCACTGGGTAGTCTCCACTTGGGCTAGATGGCATAACGTTGTAATCAGCATTCTATTCTATGTCTTTTGGTGAACACAGGTATGAGTTTTTGGGGATATACACACATATCCCTAGCAGAGGCCTGTGTTCAACTTTGGTTGATTCAGCTAGTCTTGCAAAATGGTTGTACCAATTTGCACTCCTCCCTGTTGTGTATGAGGATTTCAGTTGCTCTTTGTTCCACTTTTGCCTCCTTTGGTTCCAGGACCAGAATGACAGACTGCATGTGAAATATGCATGCACAAGAGGGAACATACGCTCCTACCATAGATGAGTGACAATGTTATTTTTGTTGTTCATCTGAGCACCTGTCTGATACAATTTGAATCATTCTTTTTCTTTGAATTATCAACTTGTTCCTGATTTAAGCACAGATTAAATTATTGACTCTGGCTTTCCTAAAACCATCAAGAATCCCGTTCATATCTGTTGTTGATGGTCGCCATCAGAGAGCTGAATGTCCTTGACCTATTTATGAATGAACTTGGAACAAATATGGAACACATATTTCTGAATCCAGAAAACATACTTAAGGAAAATAAAACCATTTTTTGGAATTGACAGTATTTTTCTAGTAGTAGTAGTAGTACCAAGGGAATGGAAGCTATAAAACACTTCTTCAAAAATCTTAATATATTGATGCCAGAAACCTCTTTTATTCTTACCAATAAATTCCTCTTAACTCCATTTTCCAATTGAATGAGAAATGTTTACAATTGTAAAAGTCTCTGGATAACTTTCAGCATGGATGTCTGCTTGAATATTTATAAGCAACACATTTCTTGGAGGAATGGTTGGCAAATGTGTGTAATGAAGATGTTGGACTTGAGGTTGTGGACACAGAGGGACAAGACCACCATACAAACAAGAAACAAATAATATTTAGTTGTTCATGTAGATAAATGAGTGCTTTGAATCCTCCTCCCCCTGCAAGTATTCCTCTTTGATGTTCATCTTTAAATAAATATTAGTAGTTTTTTTCTTCTTATTAAGTATAGACAAAATACTTTTAAAAACATGGCATCCATATGTCATAGTAACTTCTTCACTTTTAAAGAACCAGTAAGACTGCTGCTTTTCATACTGCCTTAAAGCTCATAAATTAAGCTCTATCAAGTAAAGGTAAAAAAGAAAGTGGCTAGGAGTTGAGAAAGATTTGTCCAATGGCTAAAATATCAGACTTAGAGATTTTAAATACCACTCTGCAGGATGGACTGCCTCGGGATTCTTAGACGCCAATAGTGCTGTGACATCATTGTACGTGATAGATACTCCTCAGATAGCCGAGGCACATGACCATCTTGTAACTCTCTGGCCAGAAGGCCAAGTTAATAATATGAGCAACTATTTTTAACTAAATTTCTAGAAACAGAATTGCCAAGTCAAAGGAAAATACATGTAAACATTTGATGGATATTGCCGAAAAAGTTCGAAAGATTGTGTCATTTTTCACTCAGCCTGTAGTGTGTGAGAATGTATATTTTAAAAATTATCACAAAACAAACAAAAGTTATTCTTGTCAGCTTCTTTTTACAGCCTTCCATTCAAAAACACATTCTGCATTTCCTTTAGCATCTATCTTATATTTTACATATTGTTGTAGTATATGTATTTATCTACCTACCTCATCTAACCATCTAAAACCCATCAAATTCCTAAGAATTTTAGTATATGTGGTGCCGAAGCAAGCACTCTAACTAAGAATTAAACCTTGAGAGGATCATTAGATTCTCAAAACTTCATGTCTTCAGTAACAAAAGGGTCACAGCATATCAGCTTCTGCCTTAGTTACTTTCTCTTTGGTAGGATGAAATCCCTAAGACCCACAGTTTAAAGAAAGAATGATTTGTTTTAGCTCACAGTTTGTAGAGGTTTCAGTCCATAGTTGGCTAGCTCCAAAGCAGGGCAGCATGGCAGAGGGCCCTGGCAGAGGGAGCTTACTCATAGCATAGGAGGCAGGAAGCAGGGCAAGATCGAGGGAGGAGGGGGGATATATACAGTTCCAGGCCATCTTCCCACCAGGTTTCACCTTCAACATCATGAGCAGCTATAAACCCATCAGTGAACTAATTCGGTACCACACACCCATGATGCAGTCACAAAAGCCCCACCTGTGAGCACATTAGGTTTTGGGGAGACATCTAGAAATAAACCATAACATCCCTTTCAGAGGTAGCATTAAGAAACAGAACATTTGGAGGGTGATTAGATCATAAAGACGGAGTACTCATGAGTGGCATTAGCATCCTTATATTAGAAGCCTGAGAGAGCTTGTTTGCCCCTCTTATTACTCAAGGATACAGAGAAAAAGTGCCATCAGTGAGAAAGAAGGTCCTCACCAGACACTGCCTGCACCATCATCTTAGATTTCCCAGTGTTGTTTATAAGTTACCTAGTCGATTTTGTTATGGCAGCCTGATTGGACTAAGCCACTCATATTGTCCTCGATACAGTCTCAATCATCCATGTTATTTACAACTTTTGATTGAGGTAACCAATTCCTATTTCACAGTGAAAACTGAGAAGTGATATGTAAGAATCATCTCTCATACAGAAACATCGTAACAGACTACCACAGTTCATAAAACATCGATACCACAGCGTACCACGCCATATGCAACTATTTTATACATACACATACAACAGCTTTCAGCTTCATTCTACAGCTACATAATATACAAATATACACACAGATACATTCAAACAAATAAACCAGCCAATGAACTTCTGCTTGGAATAAAAAGAGAATTCTTGCAAATCAACAGGCCCCCAAAATGAATAATCAACTACCTTAAACTTTATACAGGGTCTTCTCTCATTCTTTACATGTAACATACAGGCAGCTGTATGCTAATACTTTATCTCTTGTCAATGGTCCCCCAGTTTGCAAGACTCTAATTATTTAATCATTCAGACATCCAGATATAAACAAGTAGTTTCAAAGCCCACACTCAAGATTTTATCTCCACGTGGGGGCAAGAGTCCAAACAATTCTGCTATGCTCTCATCTGGAAAGGAGGTCATTGTCAGACTAGATTTCTAAATCCTTACCTGAATGATAATAACCAGGAAAACTTGTCCTTAGCACTTTTTTATATCTCAAAAATAGTTTCATTTCTATCGATCAGTGGGGGTTTTTCTGTTTTTGTTTTTTTTTCTCTTATAAACAGTCTGACTTACTTGGGTAACTATTCTCATTCCCCTTTTCTCAGTAACAGCTAGAACTGAAGTCAACTTTGTGGGCCACCCAAAGCAAATGAATAGACAAGAATATAAGGACACTTTCATGTTATCTGGCCATAGTGACTATATTTAGGAACCATATTGATTCCTCCATGAGATACAATGGGCCCTGTATATAACTCAAACTCCCATACCTCGTCCATTTCCATGGTCTTATTTGGGATGTCTTGTGATTTTGAGGATCAAGGCACTTTAGAATCAGCAAGAAAAAGTAATTCTACCTTTAAATCTGGACAGATGCTCAACTTACAATGGAGTTATGTCCCAAGAAATCCATGATAATTTGAAATTATCATAAATTGAAAATGCACTGACTATATCTAAACTACTCCAAAACATTGCTTAGCCTAAATTATCTCAACCATGTTTAGAACACTTGCATTAGCCACAGTTGGGAAAAATCATCTAACACATAATAAAACGTTAAATATTTCACGCAGTTTATTGAATATTGTCATGAGCATGAAAAATGGAATGGTCATATGGGTATTCTGCACCACTGTAAAGTTAGAACATTACTATTAAGTCAAACCATCACATGGAAGTGACCATCTGTATTTTTTAAAAGCTGTTGTTAAAACTTTTGAAAATTAATAAGGAACTTAGCTTGTATGTTTGTGGTTTCTATTTACTTAGTTCTGTTTTTATTTCCCTAGAACTTGATTTCCTCAGCAATGAGCTAATAGCATTTATTGCTGTTGCTGACTGGATGTCTCTATACAATAAATCTTGATAAGACACTATCAGCTGAGGAGTATAAGTATAGTTCTCTGATTGGCCCTTTTGATAATACTGATTGTTCTCTTGTCTCATTTTACATAATGAATCAAACTCTAAGAGATGATTGAGAAACATCTCCAGCATTTCAGAGCATCAATTTAGAGCTTAACACTTCAGATTATGAGCCTTCTGTTACATTTCCAGTTTGGAATTTGGGGGCTTTGACTAGTACTGTTTAAAATCAAGATGTAAATCTCTACCAAATCCCGATTTATTTTTAAGTGGGGTCAAGCTATGTTTTGCCATGAGGTGGGTCCAGCCATGAGCCAGTCACTGATTTTCAGACAACTCTGTGGGTCCCAAAGCCAGATGCTGGATCAAGTAAGCCAAGGTCTGGGTGTTCAGCAGAAGGACATCGCATCAGCTTATCTCAGCTGACTTCATTGCTTTGTAGAAGAGGAAGTCAGTAGGCTGGAGGGGCATGAGCTTTAGGAGTCCAAACTAATTTGTCTTTGCAATTTTGTTTTGTAAATACTCACAGCTTCTCACCTGCTTCAAGGATCCTGAACTTGGCCATATCTCTATCCTTTACTTTGTGCAGCTTTGTTAACTCTTTTCTCTTAATTTTCGTCCTTGGAACCTATAAATGTATATTCATTAGGGTTCCATAAAGGAAAAGAATCAATAGAAATATGTAACTGCTCAGTCCAGGAAGCTGGAAGCCGAATAACAAAAGGGACCGAGGATGCAGCACCAGTGCAAGACTGAAAGCCTGCGAGCTCCCAGGGAAGTTGCTGGTATGAGTCTACGTCGAAAGGCTGATGTCCCCAGGTCATGGCCGTAGCAAGAGATACACCCCCTCAAGCAGAATGGAGCCTTTCAGACACAGATCAGCCTTTTCCTTTTCTGTTCATTCTACCCACTCTGCCAACCTATTGGATCGTGCCACCCACCATCAGGGTGGATGTTCCTACCTCGGTTTGCTGACCCGCACGCCAGTCATCTCTGGAAATACCCAGCAGTGTGCTTTTACTAATTCTCTAGGCATTTCTTAATCCAGCCAATTTGACAGTCATGACTGATGGTCACGAATCGCTTTACTCAACTGAATACATGTAGTGTAGGGCTGCAAATTTATCCCAGCCTTGCAAGAGGCAAATCAAAGATGAGAGTTTTACAACCTTCTTCTCAGAACCTGCTCTCCCTCTACGTATGCAGGTCTTCCCACCCCCAGTTGGCTGTATTCGAGCTCCCTCTTAAGGGCTCCGGAGAGTCTTGTAGCTCCCAGGGATAGTGTGCACATTTGGAGGATGTGTTGAGACCTGCTGCCATCGTTCAGAGCCATGATGCTGTATTTGCTACTAGCTCTTAGTGACTCTCTTAGTGTTTCCGGCCAGTTTTTATTCGTAGGCTCAATTAATAGTAGTATATAAAATGTATTAAATACTTATAATATGCCAGCTACTACTATACGTGCTCTGTGCTTCAACTCATTTAATCCTTGTAAGAATTCCAAAGGGTAAATGCCCACATGTGTTTTACAGATGAGGGATCTGAGGCACAGCAAAGCCAAAGTTCAAATTAAGTTATTCAAAGTCACTCAGGAATTACTAAGAAGATATTTTGGTTCTGAACCTGTGTACCTAAACATCATCCTATCCTGCTTCAACTGGTAACACAAAACTTCCTCAGAAAATATGAAACATAGTCTTTTGAAATTATAAACTTTAGTTTAAGAGGTTGAGAAGACATCGGGCAATTCATAATAAAACAAAACTAAGATTAAGATTTTGATCTGTCTTCCACACTATCTTCAGGGTCACTCCATCTCTCTGGGATCCTTTTCCTTTTCTATACTTACGGGGTAATTGTGCCCCTGAATTTGGAAGATAAACTCTGTAGACATTTTCACTGGAAGGGCACTGAGGAAGACAACGAGCGTATTTATTTATTGACATTAATTGTACATGTTTCTTCTGTAGGAGGATGTGGCTTGTGTGTTTGTTGATACAATTCCACTCTTTACGGGAGTGATTGCGGGGAGCGGTGTGGGAGTCGGCCGTGGGCTCGGAAAGCACCAAGACCTGTCTGTGCGAGGGAGACCTGGCTGGGCCAGCTGCAGCTCAGCAGGGCTTTGACTTAGAATTTCCTGAGTCACTTGTGGATCCAAAATATTTCATCCGTGTTTCAGAATAATAATTGAAAAGGAAGTAAAAGCAGTCAGTCAGCTATAAGAATTCTAGGATATCAAGTGACAGGGCCAGGTCGCTCAAGGTTGTCCCTCCTGGAGGAAATCAGTAACAACGTGCCTTGGAAAGCCGGGTGGAACTTGGGTGAGAAGGCTGGAAGGGAGCCGCTGGAAGGGAGCCGCACCGGTCAACTTTCCCGTTGCGGGGTCAAGCTCCTGAACCCCTGCGCGTTAAAGGAGGAGAGCGTTACAGGATTGAGCTCACGGCTTGAGAGCACTCTAGATTCAGATGGCTCGAAGGCAGAAATATTATAGCAGAAAGGTGTGGTGGTGCACCGCTGTTTACCTCGTGGCTGCCCGGGAGCAAAGCGCAGGAAAGAGTGCCAGGGAGAGGTCCGCCCTCCCGAGGCACACCGCCGGCGACCCGCCTCCCCCTGCCGGCCAACCTCCTAGCAGCACATTCAGCTATGAAGTCCTCAGTGAGCGTCGCTGGGTATGAGGGATGTAGCACTGTGCTGATTCGATTACCCTCGGAAAGCCCCGTCTCTGAACACGATACCGGAGAGCTGAACTCTCACAGGTTCAGGGTTCTGTGAATAACCCGAGGGAGCCAGTCGGTCCCTGTGCGGGCTGTGGTGTGGGCGCGAAGGGTGTTGTCTGTGTCCTGAGCTGGTTATAAAGCTGCTCTGGAGGGAGGACAGAGTATTCAAAGGTGGGAGGAGTAAAGTCGTTACTGGAATCTTTAGTGTAAGAAAGAAGAGGTGGCACCGACCGCATGATATCTAACGCGCTGTCCCCTGTTGACTTCCCCAAGGCCGTGTGTCATCCGGCCCCACCTTTCTGTCCAGGGTGCTCTTTCAGGCTGCTTCCCCACATTCATCATGCCCACCGTCCAATCTTTCTTGAAATTCCCAGTATAGATTAAGCTTTGTCCTGCCTGGGGTTTCTACATTTGCCTTTTCCCACGACAGGAATGCGCTCTCTGTGTCTGCACACAGGCTTCATGTCCTCTGGGTCTCAGTTTAAATGTCAGTCCCTCAAAGTGCTTTTCCTGATCACCCTATTTAGAGATAGCAGCCTGCTGTGTCTTTCATAGTGCATGTTACAACCTCTAGATTTTTATTGGTTTGCCTCATTTCTTTGTGGTGCGTCTTCAGCACCGATTCCAAGCTCCAGGAGGCCAGGAGCCATGTCCTTATTACTCACTGCTATCTCCTCCATTTCAAGCACAGTGCCTAGCTCATAATAGATGCTTAATAAATATGTATTTGTTTCAAAGGAAGACCTGGAAATTTGAGATTAGAAAGATGAGACATGATGAGTCTCTGGAATGGTTTGTGATAGGATCCAATTTATGATCTCTGCCTCCTTAATGTTCCAGAGGCAGAATCTGGATTTGGAGCCAGTTTTACATACAGGTTATCAGGGTCTCTTTGTGATGATAGTTGGGCTTTGAAGTGAGCGGAGAAGCGGAAACAAACGACTGAGCCTTCAGGAGTTTTTATTTTTCACTGCGAACCATTGAGGAGAGTACCACTTCCTCGTTCTTCACATGTCCATAAAATTGTTCACGGGGAGCTTTAACATATCAGATCCTCCAATCATCTTAACAGCCCTAACACAAGACAAGAGTGCACAACTTTAACTCTACTTTAGAAATGAAGAGTTAGCCTCGGAGAGTTTAAAGGACTTTCCCAGTATCAATGGCTGGGATTAGAGTCCAGCACTCTTGGTTCATATAGATTGCTCATCTACTACTTGTTTTACAGACAATATTTGTTTTCTTTCTAATATTGTTTTCATGGTAAATTAATCCCATTATGGCTCTAAATTCTTATTTACTCCCTTCGCTATATAACCTTGTAATTCACTCCTTTGAGGATACCTTTCTGCATAGTTCTGATTTTAAAAATCATAGTTATATTTCACATTTCTAAAAAAATAAGTAGAAAACAAACCAGGATGTGGGAGGAATCAAAATGAACCACCAGCAGTAGTAAATCAGTCTAGTTGTATTACAGGCCAATAACATGAACACAGCACAGTAGATGGAGAAAAGAACTATCCAAACTAACTTTACAAAACAGTGTTTCGACAAAATAAAGGTACATAAATACTATACTTAGTTATTAAATTTGTTTTATGTAAAGGCATTAGTTAGAAATTTTAAAACTAAACATAATAGAGGGCTGAGAAAATAAGTACTTCTCAGTGAATAACAAGAACCAAGTTTCTCAATAGCAGAAAAAGGCAAAAGGCTAAAATAAAGCCTTGGGATTAGATTCAGTGGTATTAGAGGCACTCACGTTCATAGGATATGGGCAGATATAAAAAAAATTGATATAGATGTGTGTGTGTTTCCTAACTGTCTCTGTTAAGAGGGCCTAAAATCAATAACACCACAGCAGAAAGTACTTAGAGCACCCAGACATTGGTTTTTAATAACATTCTCCAAAAAAAATTTCAAATAGCATTTGTGAGAAAAGTGGTTAATCCCAAGGCTGTGGCAGGAAATATACAATATGAACCTGAGATATTCTACAGTACGAGAAAGCAAGTGCTCCCATGTGTTACACTCAACACGCACACAGCCACCGTGAAGGAGCTTCCCACGGCCAAACTTGGAACAATTAAAGTAACAAAATCAACAAAGATAACTTTGGATTCTAATCTACAGAATATATGGAATATATTAACAGTTTGTTCATACTGTTACAAATAACTACTTTTAAAAGTTATGATGAAGGGACATTTCTTCCTCATGGTAGAATTTCAACTAAAATATGTAGATGAAATGGTAGAAATAGAAAATCACTATGGTATATGACAGAGCAATAACTGCTGAAGGTAAGAATCAGTGGTATTTGATAATATTAGCAGGTAAATTTATGGTGAGAAATGAGATCTTTTCATAGTTTCAAACTATCTTTTCATAAAATACTCATTAACTATAAAAAGATAAATAGTAATTTGGCAGTAGAGAAACTTGGAAGACACCACCTTAATCAAGTTAAGATAAAAGAATGGGAGCTAAGGAGATGAATAGGGAAGGGAAAAGCCCGCCAGGTTTTAAAAAATGCCCAATATATATAAAGTCTGTAAGGTAAGAAATAGTATGATGCATTTAAGAAATCAGAAGAAAAGCTAGTTGGCGGTAGAGAGATTGAGGAGGAGAGAAAGGAGATGAGGTGGGAGAAAAGACAAATAGAGATTACCTGGTTAAGGAAAGGAAGGATCACCATTTATTTGGCATTTATTATAAGTCAGGTTCTATGTTAGACACAACTCAAAATATATGCTACTGTTAGCCTTGCTTTACATATAGAAAACTTAGGTCACATGCCAAAATCTTTGAGAAACTGAAGATTCCAGCACATCAGTTGTGCTGGACTAGCACTAGTACCACCAAGTTCTCTAAATCCCAAAAGTCCCACAAGTCAGTCTTGTGGAAACTATGTGACAAAAATAGCAAAAGAATGAAATTGCAACCTTATTTTACATCAAATACAAAAACCAACTTATGATCAGAGTTAAATACTTAAACAGAGAGCTCGGAACAGTGAAACTCTTAGAAAAAAACAGAGGAAAAGCTTCTAGATATTGGATTGGGCAATGATTTCTTGGCTATGACACCAAAAATACATGGAACAAGTGCAAAAATAGACAAGTAGAATTATATTAAATTAAACTTCTGCACAACAAAAGAAACAACAAAATAAAAGGCAACCTGAGGAATGGAAGGTAATATTTGCATACCACCTATCTAAGTGACTAATATCTACAATATTTTAGGAATTCCTGTAATTCAATAGCAAAAACCAAATAACCCAATTAAAAATGAGCAAAAGACTTGAAAAGGCATTTCTCTAAAGAAGACAAAAATGACCAGCAACTATATGAAAAAATGCTCAACATCACTAATCACCAGGGAAATGCCAATCAAAACCATAAGATATCACCTCCCACCTGCAAGGATACCTAGTATTATTTTTTAACTGTTGCTGAAAATATGGAGAAAAGGGGACACTTTTACACTTTTGGCGGGAATGTGATTTGGTATAGCCTCTGTGGAAATCAATATAGAGGTTTGTCAAAAGAGTAAAGATAGAATTACCACTTGATCCAACAATTCCACTTTTAGGTGTATATAACCAAAAATATTGAAATTTGGGTTTTAAAGAGATACCTGCATTTCCATGATCATTATAATATTTTTCACAATAGCCAAAATTGTTGAAAAAAGTTAAATATTCATCAGTAAATGAATAGATAAAGGACAAGTGTTCTATTATTTAGCCTAAAAGTAGAAGAAATTGTGCCTTTGGTGAAAATGGGTATACCTGAAGGGCATTAGGTTAAGTGAAATAAGCCCGCACAGAAAAACAATTACTGCATGATCTTACTTGTGTACGGAATCTAAAATAATCGAACCCATAGGAGCTGAGAGTAGAACGGTGGTTTCCAGAGCTTGGAGAGAGGGAAAATTGGACAGTGTTAATTGAAGGGCACACAGTTTCAGTTTGCAGAATAAATAAAATATGGAGATCAACTACAATACAGAGCCTATGGTAAACAATACTGTATTGTTTACTTAAATTTTTTTAAGAGTATAAAACTCTTAGTAAGTGCTCTTACCAGAAAAGAAAAAAAAGCCATTAAGGTGAGAAGAAACTTCTAGACATGATGGCATGATGGCTAAGTGTATAGCATTGACGGGGAAGACAGTTTGATGATTTCATGGAGATATATATATTTTTTTCCCAAACACATCTAGTTGTATGTATTTAATGTTTACAACTTTTTGTATGACACTCATACCTCGATAAATGTCTTTATAAAAAAGAACAGAAAATTCATCCTGCAAGAGCACTCGGCTGGTATTACATCAGAAAACTACTTTTTCATCTCATCTGTCCCTGGAGGCTTTGAAAGTTAGCGCAGTATGTGTGAAAAATGTTTTTATATGGGTGACATGAGGGACTTGCTAATCAGAGGACTACCAGAAACAGTCAGTGGGTGGGAAAGTTAAAGATATTCAAATTGGAGAGGGTGGGGGAAATACTAAGGTGCTCCCTACTCATGTGTGAACAGGCTGTGGGAATTCAGTGAGGACTATGGTCATGTCCAGAAGAAAGCACGTCTGTGGAGTGTCCTGTGCATGACAAGCCACTGGCTGAGAGAACATTTGGCTGTCTACTGCCAGCTCCAGGGCATCCGAATCGTACATCTGGAGTATTGTAACCTCTGCCTCCAAGGAAATACTCAGTTATGAGATGAAGAGATGGAACCCATTAATCTCACTGTGGTCTGAACCTCCCTGGGCCTGCTTCCTAAGGGAAAGTTTGTGAATAAAGGTCTATATTTGTGGCAGAAAAAATTGGACAAACCTACAGTTGCCTCATCAAAGACTCTACCTACCTGTGGTAGCTGGGGTAAAAATAGACACGTGCCATTTGCCTCTTGGGTGCCCCTTTAGCACTGCTTCCATGCTGGGTGAGCTGAGTCACTCGAAGCTCCTTGTGCAGGACCACTAACAAGGAAAATTGTGTAAATTGGGTCTTTTGTTTAATCTACACTCTTATTTATGTCACTCCATATTTCCAATTTTTAAAAACCCAGAAGAAAATACAAAATATTCAATAGAAGAACTCAGAGGGGCTCCAGGATTTCCTTGGTGATGGAGAAGGCATGAGTAGGTCTACACAGTCAGTCACCATGAACACCAGTACTACTATAGGAAAAGAAGGGGGGCTGATCCTAGAACAAATGCTGGAAGTTCCTTTCAATAAATTATAGATACCAATGCCTTTATGATTTGGTCAGTTTTCTTTCTCCTACAATGGCATGTCTAAGGAGAGGAATGGCTCTTGGTCATGTATTAGATTGAGCTTTGTGCTTCTTAAGGTTCCAGGAACAGTCATTTAGTGTTGTGCTAGTAATGCTCATCTTCAAAGTCTTTTAGTTGTCTGTGAATATCCAGAAAATCCATTTGAGCCAGCACATGCCACGCCAGAGTTCTATAAAGGTTGTTGGGGGTGGTTGTCTCTCTCCTTTCATCTGACATTCACAGGAAACTAGAAAAAGGAAAATGACAGGGTGTTTAAGGATTTGTGGATGTGAGCATGTTCCGTCTTCATTTGAAATGGTTTTAGGCAGGCCATGGGAGGGGAATTGTGCAGGAGATCATGTGTGCTTTGTGTTCCCAGCTGAGTCCCCACAAGTTAAGGCTCTAATTTGCAAACAACCAGGGAGACTGGGGTCTGCCCTAACCCGACTGTCAGCCACATGGATATTTGAAGGGTCAAAGCTGTGAGGTTTGCTCCCACTTTATATAGCAATCTCAAAGCACATTTTCCCTTATCTGGATGAGCTTATTTATCCAGTTTAATTTTATATTTTGCACCTTAAAGATCTGAGGAGAGCCTCTCAGCAGTTCCAGAATTAACCTCTGAAATGACTTAATCACAGACCCGGAGCTGCTCCCAGAGAGTGTGGTGAGGTGGGTGTGGTGACTGTCAATGTCCTTCCCCTTTGAACTTCAGGGAAAGCTCAGAGGAAGAAGTCAACACTGGCTTGTATGGTCTATACTGGATGAAGATAGAATTCACTGAGTCATGCTTAGTGAAGGGACTGGCCGGGCAGCCGTATCCTAGCTACCATGGTAAGGAAGGAAGAAGGTTAAAAAGTGTGATAGCCTTGGCTCTCCGGGGCAACTGGAATAGGACACAGATTCTTTGGTGGTTGGGTATCTGGCCAGATGTCGGGAAGTAGATCCTGGAGAAACCGCCCTCACAGCCAGGTCCTTTCATAGGCTGATTGTATTTGATTAACTTGATCTTGTTTGTTTTAGTTTATTGATGCACACATCTGTACTTTCCCAAACCCATGATCATATCATATCATACCACATCGTATCGTATCTGCTGGTTTTATCTTGGCACACCCCCTGCCTCACCATCTCCATTCTTTAGAGGTTGTTATTATTAGTGCTAAATTGACTCAAATAGAAAATGCAGATTTGGAGTCAGAAGGATTATCTGGGCCAAAGTGATAGTGATGAGCGCAATGCATCTGGATAGGAAATGGAAGAGTTAGGTGTAGTTTTTTGCTTAAATGTAAAATTTATTGAGATAATTATAGATCCACAGTGTTACGAGATACAATAAAGACATCTTTTGTAGGCTTCACCCAGCTTTCCTCGATGGTGTATCTTATAAAATGATAATAAAATGTCCCAGTCAGATAATTAACACTGACACAACTCACCATGAGTGCATAATTATTTCTATATAATTTTATCATCTGTGTAGTCTTGTGTATACACTGGCAATCAAGACACTGAGTAGTTCCACCCCACAAGGATCAACGCACTGATCTTTCATAACCACATTCACCTTCCTCCCATTTCCCCCAATTCTTCTGTCCTAACTCCTGGCAGCCACCAATCTGTTCTCAAATTGCTAAAATTTTGTCTCTTAAAAGAAATTTTACATAAATGGGGAACCATGAAATAAATGAATAAATAACCCAAATGTCTATTACATCATCGTGGGAGAGAACAGATATTAATTACTTTGTTAAAAAGACATATTTATAAGGGAGTTGAAGAAACTCAGAAAAATTATGCCATCAAATTATAAAAATATGCTGAAGAAAATAAAACTAAAATGTCTTTATTATTTGTTTAAAGTTTAGTCTAACTATAAAATCAATTCTTTACTAACTATAAAAGTATACAGAAAATACAGTAAAGTTGACAAAAGAAAAAACACCTACAATCCCACTTTCTTTAATTAGCTTCCCAGACATTTCCGAGCTGAAATGGGAAGGCCTTGTTGTTTCTTGGGTTCCCTTGTCCCTTAGTCAGGAAAGGACCTTATTCGCAGAATAGGGTTCCTTTTAGGAAACAGGACTTGCCTACTTTTGACCTGTGAATGTGTTTGTTGTTAGCATTCCACTTGGGGGTTGGGGGTCTGAGGGGGGTGAATGTGATGGAAAAGCCAGAGTCTATGAAGGAGAAAAAAAAGACTAAATTAGCATTTGGCTCTGTAAGCCCTAGTGCTGGGTGGCACATCCCTTCAGAGAGCGAAAGGGCCGAAAGGGCCGAAAGGAAGGTTGGGAAAGGGTCAGGTCAGTATTCGTGCAACCCAGACCTCCCATCAGAGCTCTGACCTCAGCTGTGGTGTGTTCGGGTGTCTTGGGTTGCGGCCTTGGCTAATTCCATATGTGACTTTCCTTTGTCACAAGACGTTCCTGCAGGAATATCCCAGATAACTGCTCCTTTTCTGATCATTCTCACCTACAGCATTTGACATACATCTTTTTTTCTGGTGGTGACTCCTGCCCATGAGCAGAGAGATGAAAAGAAGGGAATTTCAGGGACCTGCCTAGTATCAGCATGAGTCTTTATCAGAATCTGGTCCCCGCCCTGGCCCATTGCTTGTGAAGAAGCCACAGGGCCTCTCTAACATGTCACCAGCTTAAGATAGGCCTAGTGTCTTGCCACTCTAGACACTGGCTTTGTCTTCAGATTCAGCATTTCCAAATTTGTGACTGTCATAGAGCCCAAATGAGCCTTGGGTGGTTTATCAATTCCAAGCTTCTCTAAAGTGATCATCTTTCTAACTGTCCCAGAGTCAGGTCCAGAAGGGCTCATATCTGATGAATAAATGATAAAATGCAAATTGGATTCACTAGAATGTGAACACCACTTTTTCTCTTCAAACTGCTTTGTATACTGCCCCATCTCTACAAACAAATAGTAGGTGAATAAATCCATGTACTCCTTCAACAAACACTTACTGTACATTTAAAGCCTCCGGGCTTTAGCCTGAGTCTTGAGTTACACCATCCAGCTTTCTCTTGAAACCTTCCCTCTCAAGTTGCTGTCCAAGCCTGTGAACTGACCCAAGCAGAAGAAAATTAATTGAAGCAGCTTTGAGGTAAGAGAATTAACAGTAGCAAATCCAACCCGTCTGCTACTTTTATTAATAGATAGACTCCTGTCTTTGCTTCATAACAAGATTAATAACATTCTGACCTTTACCAGAAGAAAGCAAACTCCAGAGTCTCTCTTTTTGGCACTTTGAGCCAAGAAGGCAGCTCACATAAAGCCCTGCAGGATTATAGTTTATGTCTGAGAAAAAATGATGACTTCAGACTGTTTAGACAACAAATGCTTATAGTACAACGGAAAACTATGTACCCTGTAGCATTTCCTACTTTATAGAAAAATTTTTCATAAACTAAATACACTATTTTATAAATATAATGAGACTGAATTCTACTCTGAAAAATAGAACAAAAATATTGTAGACTTGATATTTTGCAGAAGTCCCTATCCCTTCCCTTCAAGGTGGAAAACAATAATTTCAGATGGAGAAATTTAAAGAATAAAACTCTTTTCTTTAAAGCAAGAGAAAGCAAGAGCATCAGCAAAAGGAGTCAAGATAGGAAATGAAGAAACAAGACAAAAAATATGGTAATTCAGATAGTACTAAGCCAAATACTGAAGAGATGGCTCCTCTGGAGCTCTAAGATCCGGATTTTAAGACTCCATGCCAGGGAGACTAGGGATGAGTTTCTGAGACCACGGAAGGTAGAGAGCTAGAAACAGACACTTGCAGAAAGCTGAAACTCTGAAAAGCATCTTTCTCGGTAAAGGGTGAGCTAGAAACTAAATTAAACCAACCAACCAACAACAAAGACAACAAAACTATCCCACAAAGGACACTGTAAAAAAAAATGTACCCATTTTGGTCTCAAGTCTGGGTAGAGAAGGGCTATATATGCTTGAAGCAAATCAGAACATTTTGAAATCTGATGACTATAATTACTGTCTTTATAACAAATAGGCATGCAGTAAGTTATGTTTGTAGGAAATTATTGTTAGATGTGGAAAGAGCTGTAAAAATGCTCATATATACCTTGATAATATGATCCTATATAAATAGGATCTCTTTCATTTTTTAAAAAATGAAGTCTTATCAGTGAAATTATTGCTACTGCTGAAAGATAGGGCAGATGTTTTCTCAAGGTCTCTGTGATATTTCTCTGATTACTACACTCAAAAACATTTTTTTACTCTCGACTTTCAGCTTGATTATTGGTGTCTTGCCAAGTTAACATTTATTGATCAGGATGTTCATTTTCTGAAGGGGTATGGGAAGAATTTAAGTGTATTTATGCCTGGAGTCAAGTTGGTGAAATGAGAAATCGAGAGGTTATGTGCACTTCTGTTCAACGCCCAGTACTGCCATGAAACCAAACAAAAACAGAAAGAGAGAGAAGTTTATATATAGTGCACCCAATTTGCCACTCTGAGATTCTCAGTATAAGAGGCCAGCAGACATTTCAGGCCTGACATGAAAGATAACTGTGCAGGAGTAAACTCTTTTTGAAAACTTTCAGCAAGAGAGAGTTTATGATCGAGGAATCAGAAACTATGAGAAGCTTTTCATGGTGCTTTGGGTGAGGTGTGAAAGTAAACTGAGTTACTCAGCGATCCCTCATTCACCGATCTAAGGGCAATGTGTCAACAGTTTTATAAATGTTTAAGCTTGCTGGAACTTGTTATCCACCAGGTTGATTATTTAGCTTTTTATTTGTCTCCCTTCTGCTCCCAGCTGCCTCCTTCACATCTGGTATTCATTGTGAGAAATGTGTCAGCACATTTCTATCAGAGAGTAAGACAGGGAAAGGCTGTGTGCAGAGTTAGATCTCAAATCAGTGGAATTACTTTCACTGCGAGTGTTAGCAACAAATGGAATGGATAATTTAAAATAAAATGATAAATCTAATTTTATATAAACTCGCATCTTGTTCTGATTACTGACTCTCTGAGAGGATCTTAAAACTGACTTTTACTTATTTACTTATGCTTGATTTAATTATGTTGTTATTTGGGAAGTTTCACATGTCCACAATGATCCAGTATTTCCTTCTTCCTGCTTAATATATTATGAATGAGGTGAGGGCAGTGTCGGGCGGCATAATGGAGCCCTTGGGGAATTTTTTTTTCAGGTGCTTATACTTTTCGTCTACACTCAAAGCCTGTGGAGTACTTGTTTTTGGCATCTACCAGTTGCCAGTGCCAGAGCTTAGCCTGTTGCTTCATTTGTTTATCCTTAAAAACAGCTGTATCTGCTTAAACAGTGGCCAGTTTTGAGAAAGGGATCGTCTACTACCTAAGTGTAAAAATATTTTTGGTTCACAGTGAAGGAAGTAAACTTTTTTTTTTAAATAAAAGTAAGCTTTCCCCAAAATTTCTCCAAAATTCACCTGAAGAAACAGATTCCTTTGGCTGCTTAGCTGTTGTTGCTATCAGATACATGCACTAATATTGTCATTCAGCTGCTGGGCAAGGGCATGGTGCTTCGCCTGCCAAGAAAGGAGTCTGGTTGCAAGCAGCAAACTATTGACAATAGTATGTAGGCTGTGAGACGGTGTATTTTTTCAACTAGACAACACTAGAGCTGAGTGGACCCTCTGAGATGGTACCATCTGGTGGGTTAAAGCTTTGGAATCCCACTTGGGACCACCTGCCACACTCCAAGGATCCCAGCAATTCTAGGGTTCTTTCTTTTCCTTATTTTCTGCATATTCTTTGTTTGAAGAACAGTTTCCATGACTGAAGTTAATACTACAATAGGAATTCAGTTTGGTTTCCTCATTAGACAAAGAAGAGGTGAGCAGACTTATCCAAGGTCGAAGGACTTGCAAGCAGCCCAGTTCGCTAGGGGCTCAGGTCAGGCCCACAGGGATGGGGAACAGGCGCTGTCGGCGGTGGGCCGGGGCAGGAGGAAGCCAGTCTCTGCCAGCCTTAGACATTCTTCTTCATTTTTCCTGGTGCCATCTCCCCAGCCTCCACCTCTGTGTTGAGGATGTCTGTGAGTAGCACTTGTCTGTGTTATATGAGAGAAGTAGGACACCGTCTCATTTTTTTCTTGTTTTAAAATGGTAGTAATGAAACTTACCTCATTATTACTATAATAATGAGATAATTGGCTCTGAAAGGTGGCTAGCACAGGCTGGGCTCTCGGTAAGCATTCCAGGTGACAGCTGGAGTCCAGCTGACAGGTGGCTGGCAGCGTTTGTCTTGCTGTATTGCTGCTGCATGACGTAGAAGAAATGGTGCTAGGTCTCACTTTTCTGCAAGTTACAGATGTGGATCGGAGAAAATTGCCTTGAGAGGGTCATATGGGGGGAAAATTGAACCTGAAACCAGGTAGCACATCTAATTAGCAGCCAGTTGCCAATGAGTGCGCTCTCTCGACCAAATGGGTAGAAATCCTTCCTCTCTACTGGAAATCTGACATATGGTAATAAAAGAGACTCCAAATGAGGCAAGAGTGGAATTAGAGTAGGAGACAGAACTGTGAGCAGTTCTCTTAGCAGAAGAGGCTGGAAGCTATTGGCATGCAGAAAACACCCGCAAACTTAGAGGGAACTTTGTGATTTCCAAAATCTATCACTATCTGTGTTCATTTGCTCCATGACATTGTACAACTTTGTCAAGGTACAACCCATATCTGTCCAGAGAGAGGCGTGAGTTGAGGGGTCAGTTGTAGTTTTAGGCTGTGTTACTCATGAAAGCTCTAAATGAGAGAGCTTTGTGATGAACTACCTAAAGCATTTTGAGAAAGAAAAATAGTAAGTTGTAGTTCCCATAGATCTTTAGGACTTCTGCTCTGTTAGCGTGCAGAGTGTCTGGGGCATCTGTGTGAGCTGAACCTGGTTGTAGCTTCACGTATGGGAAAGTCAGTCCTTGGTCAGCACTGGAAGATGTCCTTATTTAAACTGTCCATTTGGCTGGATTTCTCCCCTCGAAGCAAATATTTCAGTCTCAGTGTGGAGAATTCTGTAATTGAAACAAGTCACCACACGGGAAAAGAGACAGCTCTTGCAGTTTTTCCTTATTTGCAGTTCCCAGTCATCTTCATTTCTTCCTTCATATGTGCCTCAGACATTCGTTGGATGTCACTGTTGCCAGGCTTGGTGTTAGGCTGGGGAGGAGGCTAAAGCAAATGGCCTGTGGCTGTTTTAAGCATAGAGCTGCTTAGAGCCAGACGGGAGAGCCCCTCATGCCGCAGGAAATCACAGCAGTGTGAAGCCTGCTCTCGGCATGCCCAGATCCACGCCCGTCTCTACAAAAAATGTGTGTGTGTTTGTGTTTGTGTGTGTGTGTGTGTGTGCACGTGTATGTGTGTTTGTGCATGCGCATGTGCAGGGAGCTGGGGTGGACCAGGCAGCTTCCCAGAATGGTTGGTACCTTACCTGCTCTAAAGGACTAGCAAGTTTGTTCTTCAGGCTTTTGGAGATAAATGTGTAGGACTAGCTTCTTTTACTTCCTAGAATTGCTTAGCAAAAACACTTCTTCCGTCAAATCTGGGACAGCTTCATCCCAGATCAAGCCTGGTAAATGCAACCCTCTCTCCCCACTCCGTCCCACCAGGACCTGGCTCAGATTCTTCTCTTTCTGCGGAGGTTCTGGCACTGCCAGCAATAGAACTTGTATCTCTCTCCTTGGGAATTATTTGAAACTTGATGATGTTTTTCATGTGTTCATCTTATGTTACCCACAATCAGATCAGCTGTTTTACAAGGGTAAGAGTCTTTTTCTCTATTTGCAGAAGGGTAGAGTGGAACCACTCCATAAAGCCTCATGTATAAATGTTCCTGGTTGCTTTAGGAGAATCAGAAAGACTTGGTTGAATACAGGCTTTTCATTTACTAAGCCACTTTGGAAAATTACCCAGTGTCTTTGAGCATAAGTCTCCTTTGTACAATGCCACGTGGTAATATTAAACTTGTCTTATAGAATTGTCATGTGCTTAGCCTAGGACCTGAACTTCGTCAAGTCTTTAATGTAGGTCTTCTTGAAAAATATAAAAGCGATATATACCTAAGTGACTCACCTGGAAAACTGAAAATAATTTGATGGACCTTATGGATGTCCTTTAAAGAAATAAGTAAGCAAAGTGTTGTCTTACTTAGCTTGAGCTCCTGTAACAGAATGGCATAGATTGGGCTTCTTAAACAGCAGAAATTTATTTCACATTTGTAGAGACTAGGAGCCCAACAGAATACAGGCAGATTTGGTGTCTGTGAGCACCCTCTTCCTGGTTTGTAGATGATTACTTTTTTGCTGTGTTGACACACACACACACACACACACACACACACACACACACACACACAGAGGCATGCTCTGGTACTTCTTTCTGTAAGGACATTAATTCCATGATGGGGTCCCCACTCTCATTTAAGCCTAATTACCACCCAAAGACCCTACCTCCAAATACTATTATGTTGAGGATTAGGGCATCAACATATGAATTTGGGTGAGACACAAGCATACATCCCATAGCACTCTCTTTCTCAATATTGAGGGATAACAGGGTAAAGGGGAGAAGAGTACAGGAGAATTCAGAAAAGAAAGAAAAGCTGAAGGAAACAGAAATTACATTTTTTCTCCCAGCTTCTTGACTGTGCCAGCCTCCTGTCAGTCCCAAACCTTACACATCAGAGTACTTGAGTGTGGAGGGAAGTCTTGGGGGGAGACCTGCAGAGGGAAGTCTTGGGGGGAGACCTGCAGATGCCCGCTGGAGCGCAGGGCCCCGCGCTGCCGGAAGGGGCTGCATGTTGGATGGTGCCTGGCGGCTGCAGCAGCTGGAGTCCCTGTGAGGGGGCCGATGCCCAGGACAGGGACGTCCAGCCTGTGGGGTCAAGTGAGGGGGGGCACGGTGCTGGCTCTGTGAAGAGGCTGGTCTGGTGTTGCCCCAGTTTCTGAGCTCAGTGGAGAGCACTAGAGGATTGAGTGAAGATCGCACCTAATCCATGTTGATAGGATTCCTGTCAACCCAGGCTGCCATCCCCCTTTCAGAAGACAAGGGCCACCTGGCCAGCTCCCTGAATTACACGGAGGGATTTCAAAGTAGATAGTGATTTAAAACATACTCGTGAGCTTCAGAAAAAGAATGGGCAGCTGATAGTGGAAAATGGATGGATGCAGAAACCATAGATTAAATCCCTGGATATTTCTTAGGGAGTCCATACTTCTCTATGTAAAGTGAGAAGGAAAAGAGAAAATATTGCTCTACCATAGATGAGGTTAACCATCTCCCCATTTATAAACCTCCACATGGCTTCCTTCCAATGTTTACATAATCCTGAACTATTTTTCAGAAGTATTATGTCAAATTACAGTTTTATTCCTTTTTTTTTTTTTTAGCAAAATCACAAGAGTAGAATTGGGATTTATTGAGACCCTAATAATCTTCCTTCTTGTTTGCTTGCTTCCTGGCATCCTTCCTTCCTTTCTTTTTGTCAATATTACTTAATGTGCTCTAACTTCACACAGTGGAATGTAGGATTCAGGAAAGGTCACATAGCGCATCACTGTACCTGAGTCTACAGGTAGAGAGCGCTGGAGACGGGCCGACGTAGTTTCGGTTCTCACTCTGGAGCACACTGAGGCAGGTCTTTGTTCTAATGTGGGGGACTTGCGGAGAGGCTCGTCTCAGGAGTTTCAGCTCAGGACAGGAGGAAACTTCCCCATAGGACACGATCCCTGTGGGTTGGTGAGCAGCCGTTACCCCGTCGGAAGTGTTTGGGCCAAAGCTGGCTGGCCATAATAGAAATCAGGAAGGGAATATGAATTTTGTCCCTTGGCTCCCATATTCTTCCCCTGTCAAAGCAACAGGGTACAGATGGGAGGAGACAGAAGGTGTGTGTGGTTGTTTTCCTCAGAGGATCCTCCAAGAACCAGTCACTGCCTTTCCATCGTCTGTGCAGGTGTCTTTCCTCTCCCACTGCCCCTATCAGTTAGCTCATCTCTCCTCAGCTCCCTAAAGTATTCTGAGCCCACTGAAACGATCTAGACTTGATCACCACTTGGAGGAAGATTGATTTCCAAATGGGTGAAGTAGCACTCTATTCTATTTTGGTTTTCAGTGGACCACTTTCCAGTTAGGACGCACTCCATAACCACTTTTGGAGTGGGCTTTTGAGAATGGTTCCACGCAGCTTCTTTCCTTTCTTCCCAAGGTTCTGTAGTTTCTTCTGGATTTTGCCTCCCCAATCATGATCCTCACATATCAAACTTTCATATTGAAACCAATTAATAATCTTGATTATTTATTCTCCTTCTTCGGATCATTTGAAGCTCTTTTTGCTTTCTTAAGGCAAGATGCCCTGGGCCTTTTGTAGTTTTCTAGCTTACATGTTCTCCAGTTTCATACATTGCCTCTTCTGTGGGTGCTCTGGGAGACAGTATGGTATATATATGGAAAATGCCTTAATGTGGGTCAGAGAAAGTCCTGAGCTTCTAAATGGGGTGTGTGGCAGAATGCGCTATGTGAATTTGGTGGGGGGTTATTTAACTGGACACTCTGTGCATCAATTTCTACATTTGCAAAATGGACAGAGAAATAGGTACTACTTCAAACATTCATGAGGACACATGGTTTGGCATTTTAAAACCTGGTTTACTGCCATGCCCACAGTAGGCACTGAATGACTTGAAGAAGAAAGTGGAAACTCTCATTCTTGTTTAAAATACCTTTTTAAAAGTGGAAGACCTATTTAATGAAATAGATCACCATTATTTTTTGGGGGGTGCTGGGGATTGAACTCGGGACCTTGTGCTTGCTAGGCTAGCACTCTACAATTTGAGCTAAATCCCCAGCCCCTATCATTATTATTAAAGAAATGATTTTGGAACTTTTGATTCAAATTTGAATTATTTTGTTCATATTCATTTAAATTGATCTCTTCTATTTCAGTTATGCATATAAGAACATTGCACTCATTCATTATTAAACATCAATTATACTTTCAGCCTTGCATTGTTGCAAACTGAAATGTATAAAGCCTAACATATATTCGCAGAATTAGTACACTATCTTCTGCTTGATGTTCAGACAGTCTTGGCACCTCCAAGAAGCAAGAGCTTCGGCGAGAGAAGTGGGAGAGGAACAACCACTTGCCAAGCAGAAGCCATTCTCGGCGTTCCATCAGCAAGGAGAGATGGGTGGAGACACTGGTGGTGGCTGACACGAAGATGATCGAGTACCACGGGAGTGAGAACGTGGAGTCCTACATCCTCACCATCATGAACATGGTACGCCAGACTCTGGGAGGGAGGGACGACTGGTGAACAGTTACCAGAAATGTCCTTCTTCTCATATATATGAGTCTGTTCCCTGTCTACATGAATAAGGGTAGACATTCAGGACAAATTAGTTTTTCCCTTAAAAATATCTATCCTGGGAAAGATCGTGTTTTATCCTTTGCATAATTCTATTAGCTATGTACCAAGTGACTCATTCCTTTTAGTATGACTTTGTCTCATGGATTGTTTATGTTGGTATATAAATGATAATCTGAGACAAGAAAAAACTAGAACATGGTTTCCTCAAGGCAGAGTGAGAATTGCAATCCTTAATTTTAAGCTTCTTTACACCTTGGATGTGCTCTGCCTTGCCAGAGAGGGCATCTGTCCTCTCGCGATGGGGAAAGGTATTCACCCAGGTGACTGAAAATGCAACAGGGCAAAGCCCTGGACTAGGGAAAAGGTCAAAGAAAAGAAAGGCATAAGTACCTCAGACACACAGCCTTTCAATCACCCTAAAATGGTATCTTTAAATACATATCCTAAGTTTGGGCCTGTTTTACCTTTCTTTGCACTGTGCCAAAGGATTCGTGACTTACAACATCATGCTCGTTTAAGTGCATTATAGTGCTGGTTCTCCCCTCTGGCGTGGGTACGAATTACTTAACGGTCTTCCGTTTCTGATCCCAGGTCACCGGGCTGTTTCATAACCCGAGCATTGGAAATGCAATTCACATCGTTGTGGTTCGGCTCATTCTACTTGAAGAAGAAGAGGTAAGGAAAAGTTTCCCCTCCGCCCGCTTGCCCTATATCCTCCTATTTCCTACCTCTTTTTTTCCCAAGAAAACTTTTCACAAACAAGAAAGAGTTCTCCAGATATGTGTTTGGAAGCCCCAAAAAAGAAGTGTATTATTTATATGTTAATTTTTGAGAGTTCAGCAAGATTGAGTCGGAAATGGACAACATTTTCAAAACACGGTATACGTGGTTGGAATCCCTCGACCGTCGTTACACCTGATGACATGAGCATAAGACAACAGCCACTAAGAATATCGCACAGTGGAAAGAGACGCTCGTGGTATGGATAGGTGGTTTCAGTAAAGAGATAGAAATGTTAAGCCTTTTGTACGATGACTCTGTCTGGGGCATGTGAACATGCGTCTCTAAGGTTTGGGCCCTCTTGTCTGCACTGTGCCCGTGGGGACTCCCTCTGCCATCACAAACTGACATCCGCACATGCTGAGGCTTCCTAGTGATACTTGAAGCAGCATCTCTTCCTTGAATTCCTGACTCACAGCCAACTTCTTGCTCGATATCTCAATCTGGATCTGTCATAGTCTGCACGATCTGAAAGCTTTTAGTAAGTGCAAAATGGAATTCTTGATTACTTCCTGCCCAAATCATCTCAATTCTTCCTCCTTTCATTCTCCCAACTACTATCTTACTCATCTCAATAAACCGTGCTACTATGTATCACCAGTTAAATAAGCCAGGAGTCATTTTGCATTTCTTTTTTCAGATCTTTCCACTCCAACAGCAAGCTCATAGTGGTCCTGTGTCCAAAATGCTTCTCAAAACCATCCACTATTCATTATCCCTACAGTCATCACACTGGTTCAGGCCTTTTCATTTCTTGCCTGAGCTACTGCAGTGAACTTCCAAGTGGCTTCTCCATTTTCAGCCTTGCTTCTGTAATCCATTCTCCATGAATGATCATTTAACTACAGCCATAATTGATCATGTGAAATATAGAGTGAGTTGCTCACTGAAACAAACAAACAAATAAAAAAACTCTTAATGGCGTTCTGTTTGCATCAAAACAAATTCCAAATTTCTTACTGCAGAGACTTTCACAATTTTCCTCCGTCCATCTACCTATCCAGTCTTTCCTTATGTTACTCTGTGGCTTATTTCCTTCCTTCGGACTCTCTGGACTTCACATAGGTTCTGGAACATAAGACACTTTTCCAGCCTTGTGGTCTGTGCATTTATGGTTCCCAGAGTCTAGGAACATCCCTGCCTTGTGCCTGGTACCATCTCATCCCTCAGTCCTCAGTTTAAAACCTGCTGCCTCTTCAGAGAGGTCAAAGTGAACAAACTGCTCAGAGCTGGGCTCTCTTACTACTGCCCTTTTCTTGCTTATCACAGCCACAGCTAGACTGAGTTCTACAAGTGCGGAAAACAGGTTTCTTTATTCTGTTATATTCCTACCACCTAACACAGTGCCTGAGACACGAATAAATGAATGACACTAAATGTAATGAATGAAGGAACTCGAGAACCTGATTAAATACCCGTGCAATCTATGGAGTATAATTGGCAGATGACATATGTGAAGACACATTTGTGAAAAAGAACACTATTTAGATCTCTCTCAGGAAAACCTGTGGCCAAAATGCCAAGGCGGGATTTACTGTTTTCTCAACAGGAGAAGAGTTCACAGAGACTACCTTAAGAATAATCTCTAGAGCCAGGTCCATTTTCCCTCTTTTCCCACCAGCCTCTATGCCCTTTGTTACCCAAGACATGTTTTGGGTATCTCAGAATACCAGTTGGTACATCGTTTCTCTTCTTAGGATCCTTCTGTTGGGAAAAATTTTCCAAAATGTGGAAACCAGACAAATAAAAACTAGGTATCTTTTAAATATCTAACAGACTATCTGACTCTGTAGTAATGTGACTTTGATTATTACTTGTTATTTAGGGCCTAGATGTGGGAAAGTTAGATGCTGACTTGTAGAAAACTGAGAGGTTTCACAAATGGCTTTTGTCTGGCAGAGATAAAAATGATTTATGTCCAGCAAAGAAAGGAACTCTGTGCCTATGCTTTTATTGGCTGGCTGAACATGAACTAATTTTGTTTTTAATTTAGCAGTTTTATTCCAGCATATTTTCCCACTGCCTGTATGTACTAGTCAGCATTCCTGTTGCTGAACACAATCCCTAACACACAATTTAAAGGAAGAAAGGTATATTGAGCTCACAGTTTCAGGAGATTCAGTCCATAACTGGCTCCAAGGCAGGAACATCATGGTGGAAAAGTGTGGTGGGGGAGAGCTGCTCAGTGCTAGCCAGGGAATAGAGCAGGGGAACAATCCCTGAGAAAAACAGGCTAGAGACCATAGATAGTACCTAAGGTCACACTTCCATGACCCAGCCAGACCCACCTAGGAGCATGCTATCCTAATCTACCAGACCTTCCTTAATCCAATGAAGTTGACAAATCAGGATTAATGGTCACACTACTGTTGTGATATTTTCTTTACTTGCCTTTGTACCAGTTTTACCATCTTGCCTTCTTCTTATTAATGAATTAAATAAGTCTTTAACATGGGAGCACTACATATTTTTTATAAAGCTATATTTTGAACTCTTTGAAAATTATACTTTGATAACTTTGAGTACAAATTTGTACTCTTTCCTAATGGCTGAGCATATGCGCATGCTTAGATACAGATGTGCAGAAAGATTTAACATTTTTGAAACGCAACAATAAAAATTCTTCTGCATGTAAGATGGAAAAACCATCATCACCTTCCTTCTACAGACTAGCAGTACCCTTGGCAGGACTTCAAAATGTGACTTCCAAGGATGAAGCTCCTTACAATTCTGCATCTCTTCATTCCTTAGAAGCAGTACCATCAGGGTTACAGGTTAACACATCATTAATGTGTTAATTCTGGCTTCTTTCTGCCAGTGAAGTTGTTCAGGAGAATATGATTGCCACTACCCATCCCCCAGTCAACCACAATTACATTGTTTTTCTTCTTCTCAACCTGATTTTGCAGGCTTACAGAGACACAAATGTTTTGTCGTAGACACCATGGCTCTCTACCTCCCCTTGCCAACCATTATTCTCAGTCAAGCTTTTATAGACTTTCCAAATGGTAGAAGGTTCACAAGTTGACAGCAGACTTGTAACTCATAGTCTTGTTTTCCTGATTCCCAGAAAACAGTTTAAACTGTCTTCACATCTTTGACTAATAAGCAGACCAAACAACTGCAAAATGCAGTGATTCCAGCAGAGGGACTTATGTAAACACAGGCTTTAGTGCTTACCCTAGCACTTTGTGTATGAGGAACAGTGACTAAATCATTGATATTGAACCACAGAATAAGAGGATGAGAAATCTTGTTGAGATATGAAGAAACAGTTTGATTATACTGGTTAAGAAATCTTGTTGCAATATAAGGAAATTGTATGATTATGCTGGATTATTTCTTTCACTCACACCTGGTCTAATTACATTGTTGGCTGTCTCTGTATATGACATCATCATCATCCTCACTGTAGGAGCCAAAATCTGGAAGACATCCATCCCTCCCTCTCATATCCAGTCCATCACCATCAGTTGCTGCCAACTGTATCTAAACATCCCCATTTCCACCATTTCAATTCGAGCTAGTTATTTCTTTCCTGGACTGTGGTTGTACGTATATACCTTTTGGCTTACTTAAAACCAATTTCAATTCTCTTTCTTGCAGCTTGGATGATCTCAAAGTGGTAATCTGGTTATATCTACCTTTCTGCCACAACTTCGCCAACTCCCACCCCGACTTACAACAGTGCGGTGTTTTTTTTGTTTCCTTTCTCACTTCTCGTGTGCCTTCTGCCTTGCTGTTGGGTAGCACCAGTCCTCTTCCCATCATGCTTTCTCCTGAAATTGGTCTTCTTGTTGCCTGGACTGTTTTCCTTTCTGTCTTCACTTAGTTAACACTTTAGTGTTAACACCCCAGATTTCAGGCCAAGTGCTGTTTCACTGGAGAAGTCTTCCCTGACCTCCAGTCCCCATACAGTCCTACTATACACTCTTCTAATGCTGTGCTATTTCTCCTTCATAGCGTGTATCACAGTTGTAATTTTGCATCCCTTCGATGCAGTTTCCTCCATTAGTTTGTAAGACTTGAAGGCAGAGGATCAGTCTGGTTTTTCTCACCATTTACCCATACTAGTACATAACAAGCCCTCAATAAATATTTCTTCAATTCCTGAAGGGAAAGAGTGAGTAAATCGAGGCCAACAGTGAGTGAAAACGATGGCCAACAGTGGTCCAGTCATGGCAGGCCTTGTAGCCATGTAAAGGAATTTGGATCTAGTCTTATGGGAGACACTCGATGACTCCAGACCAACTAATGAAAGGAGAGAAAGATCAGTTGGGGGCTCTGTGGAAAGTTCTGTGAGGTAAAGGCTACTAAGGAGGATCACTGAGGTAGATCTCATTCATCAGTGACTTTCTGTAAGTCTTCTTTTGTCTTCTAATCTTGTCTGACAACTAACACTGCTTTGGACTTATTTTTCTGTGGTGGGTTCAAGAGACTTCAAGGTTAAACTATGTAAATAAAATTCAGCATCTGTTTGTCAGTCAGTGCCATGTTAAAGCCACTCTGGATTTTCACTACAGTCTGAGAATAAATTGGATAATTGGATGTGAAACTCTCGAGTACCCTGGAGGGTTTCTCAAAGAACAGGTGGTCATATTTCAGGGTGCTGTAAACTCAGGTACACAAAATCATGATCTGGAAAGACATGTCAAACATTAAGACACTGGGGCCAGGAAAACAAACTGGGATGGGATTAGACTCTTGCCTGAAACTCTGATAAGCAGCTTGACATTGTGGAAAGCACAAGATTTACAATCGATTCCACTGCTTCCTAGCTGCCCACCTGTTGGTAAATTACTTAATTTGTCTGTGCCTTCATTTTCTCTTTTCATAAAATGAAGTCAGTAGTATCTATCCCATATGGTTTCTGTGAGAATTAAATGGTATGTGATACTTCATACTGCAGTTACTAATACCCAGCATCGTATGCGACTTGAAGAAACCACTCAAAAACTGGTACTTGTTAGTATCAGCTTTATTGTTCTTAATATCATCATCTAGCTCCCCCAACAACCCCACAGACTTGTTACTATTATGCACATTTTATGAAGACTTCTAAGTCCTTGAAAAAAGTAAAAAGCCTGAAAAATAAAAATAAAAAGTCATAGACTCCTTTTCAGAACAGGATAGAGACGAAGATGGGATGAGAGTGAGTTGGATGAAGCCAAGTGGATCTCAAGTGACTGCCCCCGAGAAGTGAGGTCTGTGGTGTCAGGCTCACTTGGAGGAGCAGCTGCAGGGCTAATAGGCAGGTAAGAGCTGTGATATTTAATAGAAAAGTAGGTTACCCTCAAGATTCTCACCGAGCATTTGTTAAATGCCACGAGGGAAATTTTTCCCTTATTATACCAAATGATTTAGCATTGGGTTTACTTTGGAGCTAAAACCTGTTGATTTTAGAAACTCAGGCTAGTGATTCCCACTTCTATCCTTCCAGCTGATGTGTGGGTCTGTAATAACCTATGTAATTATTCCTCTTTCAGCATAAATGTCAAAAATATCAGCGAAGAAATATCAGACCCATTTCTTTTGGTTTAAATCAAATATGTTTTCCTCCAATAGTCAAATGAATTACTCTTTAGGCATATGAGAAGTTTCCAGATTTTACTCTTTTATTGCTTGTCTTGTTTTCATTCACTATCTGTCTTTCAGTAGCATAGGCTTGGCTAGCAGAACATAGTCAGATTATTCAATAAATTAAACACTGGTCCCAGGAATGTCCAGAGAAACCAGCATAAGATGTTTTTCATTATACAGAGAGCTTACAAAGACAGAGAATGACTAAAACCACCACCATGTTCTCACAAGATCATTTCCCATCTCCCAGTAGGGGCTACTTCTGCGAGCTGTGGCTGATTTCCTCCAGGTCAACTTCCTGTCCTATAAGGTTAAACATTCAAATTTGTAGGAAAGGGGAAGTGGGAAGTGAATTGGACTAGCTTGAGAAGATGACATGAGAAAAAATAATAAATAAAATAAAAAGTTTTTTTTTCTTTTTGCAAAGGAAATAAAGACAATGAGGATGGGGGGTTGTTTTTGGAAGCTCAAATAATGACCAGGTGACTGGATAGAAATGTTTAGTAGAGTCCTGCCACATTCTGTGAGTTAGCATAATCTCTTTGAAGTCCTTTTGCATCTGCATGTGCTTAGGTAGGGCCACATTGTCGAAATGCATGACTAATTACTCTTCCCATTGCTTCTGTGATAAAGTGCCTCCAAGAAACTCAATGAGCCAGTGTTTCTTGGTCTTAACCTCTTGTGAGACTTAAGAGGCTGAAAGGACTGGAAAAAAAGTTGCACTCAATAAAAGACTCCTGGAAGAGCTGTGACATTTAATAGAAAAGTAGGTTACCCCGAAGATTCTCACTGAACTTGTGTTAAATGCCACAGAGTGCAGAGGAAAGTTCTACGGAGCAGCAAGATACCCAGCTGAAAATTATCAGCTGCAGAGTTCATCATGTATTTGCTTTGTCTGAAAGGGGAACCTACAAAAGCAAAGGCGGGAAAGCAACCAGGATATTGAAGGTAGATTTCAGGCTCTAATACATATTTTTCTTCTCACCGATGACTGTCTTTCAGCCTGTTCTAGATTTACTTTTGTACAGATGAAGGAAATTGGGATGAAAGAAAAATTCCCTTTACTGAGATCTCTTTCCTTTTCAGCTCCTTTCCTTCTCTTTAATCCTTTGCCAATAGCCCTTCTGTTAGAAAATTTTAACAACCATTTAGACCTGACCCGTGTATTTAGACAATTCATCCTTGAAATGGTTCTCACTACTGCTTGATCACATATTTTCAATTCTCTTCCTCATTCCTTTCAAGAAATAGGAAGTGTCTGAGATTTTACCCTACTTTCAGGCTAAAGTGTTACTCTGCAACCCTTTCAGGGATGTTATGTTGGCAGAAGACATGAGACTCTTGGATCAGAGATAATAGTCTTTACTGCCGATCACTCAGCAAGAGACATCAACTTTGTGTCTACATCTTCCTTCTTGTCCCCTACATCTCACAGGGGAGACCTGGGCAGCCCAGGTGGATGTTGTACACACAGTGGGTTTTATTACCACCCTCAGATAAGGAAGATGGCACTCTTCAGTGAGAATTGAAAGCATATTTGTCCAACTTTTGCTTTGGAAAGAGCCATTACCTCATCGTTCTGTACTGCAAAGGAATCTGCTTTCTTCTCTGGAGGGAGACTATCTTCTAAGGTTGTTTGTTGTACGATATCATTGAAAAGAAGAAAAGCTATCTGTGCCCTTGCTCAGTTGATGTGCAGAAACAGGAAATACTGGTGGAGAATTGTCTCCCCATTTCCTATTAGATACCTTATTCCTGTTAGAATTATTCCTATTAGAATTATTATTGCAGATTTTCTGCTTCATTCTCAAATTTCTGATCCTTTCCCCTTCCTCTCCTGTAATAAGTAGGAGATAGAATCTTTTTCCTGACTTACCATGAAATGTCTCTCCAACCAAATATTCATTTTTTTCCTGGATGAAGCCATTCTCCACTCCTTGGGTGACGTGCAACCTCAATTTTGTCAGTATACCTGCTGTATACCAGGATATCTGTAAAACCTGAGATAAGGAGAAGAGTAAGTCCCAGTCCTAGCCTGGGAGGTGTTGAGAAGAAAAACAGGCACCACGTTTGACAAATAGCACAGTAAAGAAAGGAAGGTGAAAACAGCATAGCGCATAGAAGTGTGTGCGGTGAGGGAGTGCTAATATCCGCCATTTAATGCTCCAGGAGCATAAATTGTGATGCTGCCAAGGAAGCCTGACCTCAGAGGGTCTTGAGCTATGGATCATGATAAGGGGAGACTTATGTTTGACTAAAATAATGTGAAAACAGTGAAAAGGACAGATCTGAATAGTTCAAGGAAGAAAGGAAGACAAGAGATGCTGTAGTCATTGAAACACAGAGTGAAGGTTTGAGCTAAGAACAGTGGGCAGCAGGAACAGAGAGGAATTAAAGTTAGTAGTGAATGATGGGAGATTTTGATGCAGGATGGATGGAAAAGAAGCCAAAAGGAGATACTGGTGTTCTAATTGGGCAACTGATTACGTGGCGGGTCTTGTCATTGAGATGGAGGAGAGACTACAGGTTCCCTCAAAGCTATGTATTCTCTCACATAATCAGTAAGGAATCCACACAGAGTAATACTAGAAGTGCTGTACTATCTTCATTGTCACCCTCCAGCTAGATATTATTTTAAAGGTATCTTTGCATTTTTTGTTTTCAGATATTACACATTTGCATGCAGTTCTAACAGTGTAGAGAAATTTCTTATAACGTTCATCTAGTTTCTCCCAGTAGTAACATCTCGCACAGTCTTAGTACTACAGTACAATTAGGAGATTGCTATTCATACAACCACCTACTTTATTTACATTTCACCAGTATTATATATACCCAGTGGTACAAGTGTATTAACTCTATGCAGTTTTATCATATGTATAGAATTGTATGATCGACCCCACAATCAACAATAAGAACCGAATCATGAGGGTCCTTTATACCTTTTAGTCCTCCCATCCACCTATTCATCTAACCCTTGGAAAACACTAATCTATAATTTTTTTTAATTTCAAGAATTTTATATAAATAAAAAAATACAGTGTGTAAGCTTTTGAGATTGGATTTTTTTCATATTCAGCGTAATTTCCTTGAATTGCTTACAAATTGTTGTGTGTGTCAAGAATTTTTTTCCTTCCCATGGCATATTCCAGTTTGTTTAACCATTCATCCATTCAAGGACATTTGTATTCTCTGTTTTTAGCTGTTATTAGTGAAGCTACTTGTGTTCATTAGCTTTACATTACTATAACAAAATACCTGAGATAAGCAACTTATAAAGAGGAAAAGTTTGCTTTAGCTCATCATTCTAGAGTTTCCTGAATTACAAGCTAGCACATATCATAGCAAGGGACACATGGTAGGGAAACCTGATGATCTCATGGCAGCTAGGAAGCAAAAAGGAAAGGAGGAATATCACTGTCCCCTTCAGGGGTGCATCTGCAGTGACCTAATTTCTTCCTATTAGGTCTGAGTTTTCAAAGACTCTGCGGTCTCTCAATAGCTCCATGGGCTGGCAACAAAGCTTTTAACACACGGCCTGTGACAGACATTTATTCAAACCATAGTACTTAACTGTCAGGTTTTGTGTGAACATAAATCCATTTTTCCAGGGTAAATACCCAGGAATGCAATTGCTAGGTTATAGGATAGTTGTTTAATCATTTCTTTAAAAATTTCCAAACTGTTTTCCATATTGGCTGTACTGTGTTACATTCTCAATAGCAGAGAATGAATGATTCAGTTTTACCATACTTTTATTAGTGTTCAGTGTTTTCACTTTTTATTTTAGCCATTCTGATAAAATTGTAGTGGTGTCTCATTGAGGTTTTAATTTGCAGTTCTCCGATGGACAGTGATGTTGAACCACTCTTCATGTGCTTATTTGCTATCTGTGTATTTTCTCTAGTAAAATGTCTTCAAGGATTTTGCCTGTTTTCTAATTTATTTTTACTGTGCAGTTTTAAGAGCTTTCTTATACATTCTTCTATCAGATGACAATTACTTTCTCCCTCTTTGAAGCTCCTCTTTTCAGCCTCTTCAAGGGGTTTCTCTCCAACCAATAGCTTCCAATTTTGATGTGATGTAATTTACCAGTTTTTCATTTTTTGGTTTTTAGTGCCAACTGTATAAATTCTTTGCCTACCCCTACATTTTCAAGATTTTCTTCCATTATTTTTTCTCGAACTTTAATAGCTTTACATTTTATTTTCAAGTGTCTGATTCATTTTGTTAACTTTTATATCAGATGTGACATTTAGATGCATATCTAGTTGCTCCAGCACTATTTATCTTTTTTTCTAAGAGAAGATAATGCTTTATTATCTTAATTTGAATTTTTGACCACCAATTTCTTAATTCAAGACTTATGTTTTTCTTTTAATGCTAATGATCACCTTCTGACCGCTAGCTTAATTATTCAAGAAGTATAACATAAACATAATATTAATTTAATTAAAAGTTCAAAAGTTCTACTACTATGTAGAGCTCCAGTGGAGTGATATAAAAATGATGTTCTTAGATGTGGTAGCAACACTGTTAGTACACTTAATATAATTGCATATCCACTCTGACGCCTGGACTTTACCCAGTGGCACAAGTCACTGTGGAAAATTGCCCGGGTCAGGGGGGATTTAGCCCAGTGGTTAGAGTGCTTGCCTTGCAAGCACAAAGCCCTG